>VYZM01015643.1:47206-70737 GCA_013398915.1 Dromas ardeola
TGCGTGGTGGGGTGCGCGGGCGAGCGAGGAGGAAAAATTCTGTCACTTCTAAGTACAGCTTTTCATTTTCATGCTTTTTTCCAAACATGATTATTATATTCTTTTGATGTACAGTACTGCTGGTGTCCAAGTCTTGGAAGATACTCCATTGTCTTGCTTACTTGCCCTTGTCAGCCAGTGTTAAAAATTGACTTTATTATCCCATTTCCTTATTAGTTACCTTTGTTCCCCCTGTTCTTTTCCTTATAAAAGTGTTTTAGGCATTTTTCTGTTTTTCTTTCCTATATATTTTTTTGTTCTACTTAGGTTATGTGATTTTTACTTGAAATTCTTGTTTTCAATTGCTGATGTTTTAAAACCGTTATAATCACTACCCAAGTCAGTGTTGGAATGAGTGTTTATAAATGCTGTTTCTTGACTTTTGCAATAATGTGTTCCTTGTGCAGAGCACTGATGTCACCTATTTACTCCCATTTAGGAAAAAAAGGCAACACAGCCCATATCATTGTTACAGTTTTTAGCCTGCCCTTTTTTTTTCCTCTTCTAGTCAGTGTTAAATTACTTGTGCTTAAGATAAATGCTTTGGCCTTTTTGGTAGAAGAATGGGTGTACCTCAAAAGTGAAGACTTTTTTTAACAACCTGAAGGACAATTTGGAGGGGAGGATTTCTAGTTTGCTACTTTATCTTTACTTAAAAGAATTCAGAATCACAACTAGCAATGTAAACTTAGCTGATGGTATTTTCCAGGATATTATTGGGTTATGTGTGGTATCAGAGCATCTTAATCATGGTAGAACAATGCTGGACCCATTCCCATTGAACAGTAGTACAAAGAACCATTATAGATCTATCTACTTCTTCAGTCTTTAATTTGCCGATCTCTTTTGTATTAATGAACCTGGTAGCTGATGACTAGTTTTGGTCTCCTAGACAACAGTGGTCTCTGTTCCCTTTAATTCGATTTTTAAAAAGCTGTAAAAACTTGCACAGAATGGATTATTCTGCCCCATTTTAAACATTCTCCCTCTGTGTTAACTGGGTACTCAGGTTTTTTTATCTGTATCTGAGTAGTGTGAGTGTAATTTGTTAACCTGGCAGAAGAGATGTTTTTAATAGTTCTATAGGTGCTCTTGTCAACGTGGGATATAAATGTGTTTTGTTTTCCATTTTTGTTTTGCTGGTTTGTGCTTTGTTTTGTGTTTTTTTTTTTTCTGACTGACTTTTCGATAAAATACTCGGATGCTTCTTGTACCTGACTCTTAGTGATTCAAAGTGTGGTGCTAGTATTTGCTTTTGAGATTGACGTTATAGTCTACTACAAGAAGCAGATAAAATGAAAAATTTGATGGGAAACAGTTAATTAGATTCTGCTGGTTTTTTAAAACTCCAGTCTCCTGAGCTAATTCTGGTCTTGAAAGCGTCATCTGAAATGACTATGACTTCAGTGCACCAATAGCTACAGGAGCTGGGTGTGAAACAGCCTGTTCTTTGATTCTGTTCTGTGGTTGGTGTCACTAATAGTTAAATAAAAAGAGGAGAAAGTCAAGGGGCTGAACTGTCAGGATTTTGGGTGAGATAAGACTGGTGAAGGAAGTATGAATTGGAAAGAAGGAACAGGGAGTTGGACATGATGAGACTTAGGGGGATCAGCACTCAAAGGACCAGGGACTGGGAGTGGCTGGGTGTCTGAGGAAAATCAGGTCATGGCAAGGAGTTAGTGCATGAGCAGGTCCAATTCAGGCAGAAGTACTGGTCCACCATGACATAGCTTTCACAGTCTGAGATTGGACCAGGCATTTTACGGTTGCTGCACTCAGTGGCTGACATCAGATATTTAAAGTCTGTCCCAGAAATTCCCTGTGTTCTGTATCTGCAGAAAGTAACCCAATTTTTAATCACTTAAATCATGCAGCAGGTTGAGGTCCCTGGATATTTGATGGTTCCAGCCTACTTTGTGTTGGTGTCCATATATTACCACCTATTGGAACTTGTCTTTCTGGCTTTTTTCTGTTTCTTAATATTAAAAACCAAAAATAACTAAAAAATAATTCGTTTTAACTTTATCTGGGTGGAATATCAAATATGGAAGAATAAGTTATGCCAAACCAGTTTTACTTATTCCTGTAGAATATTAGTTTTCACTGTTTTTAACCACTAGAACATGTGTCATGCAAAATAGAAATTCAATAGCATTAATTTAAATTACACTTTTTCTTTGAGTATGTTGTCCTGCATTACACTTATTGCTCATGTTCATTATTCAAACCCCATTTTCCAACATCCATTTTTAAAATGAGATGCAATGAGTGTAAGGTAAATGATTCAAAGTAATTCTTTGCGTTCCTTGGGATGTCAGATCTAATCTCTTCAGAAATCTCTTAAGTCTTTTGAAGTATGAAGTGCAGCTCCTGTTGGTGCCAGTTGTTCAATGTGCTGTAAGTATTCAGAACAATTTGAAGTCTAGCAGCCTACATCTCAGCATGTAGACTATGAAGAGCTTATTTCTTTCCATGCTAAGGATAGTTCTAGCACTAGAGATCGCAGTGAGTATAGGAGAGATACACATCTCCAGACTAGTATTACCTTCTCCAACTATGAGGTTACTCTTCTTTTTCTATGATCTCTGGTTTACTTCTTGAGTCTTTCTGCTTGTGGAAGAAATCAGGCCATGAACTTCTACTGAATTCCAGACTGTGTAACTGAGGTTTTCTGAGAGCAGAATTTGAATGCTACTTGCCATGGTGGGGTTTGTGTATTTCAGTACAACTATAATTATTTCTTTTACTAGGTAATGAAACTTTTCTTATATAGAGCTGATACTGAATGTCATGCAGGTTTTTTCAGAGCTGCTGCTACTTTTGCTATTGCTAATAGCAATATTTGGTGAAAGTATAGCAATTGTTAATTCAAAATGAGAATGCACTTCTGATGGAGGGCTTCTTGCTCTACCCACTGTGTGTATTTAAGCATACAACTTATTCTAGACTTTTGATGTGGTAAGCTTATTTGGATCAGCATATGTTTCCTGTTGTTTGTTAGCATTAGAATGTCACAATAGCTGTGTGATGAGATCTGAGAAACTTCATTCCCCTGGTCTTCTCTGAAACACTCAGAGAAAAAAAGCTTTCTTTCATCAGATATTTATTATTGTTTGCTTATTGTATTTCTAAATATAGATTGCACTTCTGAATTTGACTTGACCACTCTTTCCTGCTTTTTGGAAATCTGCTGGTGTTCAGTGGCTGTCTCACGAGTCTGATATTCTAGTTATTCAAATAATTGCATTTATTGTCCTTCGTGGGCACAATTGGGCTGAGTTACTTGGTTAGTAGTGCTCTCTTAAAACACAGAAGTTTCGTGTTGAAATGTACTTTTTAAGCAGCTAATTTAGCTTAAAGTACTAAGTGCTATTTGAGTTTTAATAACGTAGACATACTGGTTTCACTAAGTGGTTGATGGTTAGCTGTCACTACTTTCATATGTGTCTCTATTTTAATGTTTTTATGGGTGGAAGAGGGAATTATGAGAGAGCATTTGTGGAAGGGGTACCATATAGAAAGCATGAACAAAAAAAAATATTTTATGCTCTGCTGATTCACACTAACATGTAAAGACTAGAATAAGTGTACTGCGTCTGGCTAGGATGGAGTTAATTTTTTTTCGTAGCAGTCCCTATGGTGCTGTGTTTCAGACTTGTGACCAAAACGGTGATGGTGAGGCACCAGTGTTTCAGCTGTTACTGAACAATGCTTGCACAGCATCGTGGCTGCCTGTTTCACACCCTGCTTCCCCATGGGGGTAGGCTGGGGTTGGGCAAGAGATTGGGAGGGGACACAGGCAGGACAGCTGACCCCGAATGACCAAAGGTATATTCCATACTATTGCTGTCATGCTCAGCGATAACATTGGTGGTGCTGATGGGGATGTTCCAAGGCAAACTGGGAGGTGGTGAGGGATTGCCTTTGCATCACTTGTGGGGTTTTGTTGCTTTTTTTTCTCCTTTTTTTTTTTTTTCTCGAAGCTTCCTCCCCCCTTACTAAACTGTCTCTTTCTGGACACCCACAAGTTTTCCTTGCTTTTGCTGTTCTGATTCTCTTCCCCAGCCTACTGGCGGGGCAGTGAGCAACTGACTAGGTGGGGACTTAACTGCTGGCTAGGGTGGACCCACCACAGTAAGTTAAAAGTTTTCAGCTGTATACAGCTTTCTGCCATTCTGTATACTGAATTATGAAATTGTCTTATTTCTATTAACTTTGTTTTAAGTTCATCTTTTTTGATCTTGCATTGACAAGTCTAGTAAACTAATGCCTAATTCAAGTGTCAGATTTAATTCTTCCCCTATGTTTTATGATCTTTTTATTCAATGTTTCAAATGATTTGTAGTTGAATTTTGACAACAAACATTCTCCCAGCAAACACACTTTCTCTTGTTTTTGTTGTTCATCTGCACAATATTTTGTGGCAGTCATTTAATGAAAGAACATGTTACGGAGAATTAGTCCATCGTTTTATGTAAGACCTGATGAGATTTCAGTTGGAACAGTGCATTCAAGTCTAGGATGGTAACTTAAAAAATATGGCATACTTGTTGGGGAGACTGTCACCAAGGTGGCTTTATTGAAATCACTAATTATGGTGTAAGTCAAATGTAGGAAAGCTGATTTTTAATTGCATGTAATGTCGCTTTGTATACATTTATGGAAAGGGTGATTCCTGTTCAGTCACCATTAAAATACTGCTGTACAGCTAAATGTATTGTTTAGCCAAAAGTGGTAGCGTTTTATGTGACCAGGAGGGTAGTTTTTATGTATGCTTATGCACATGAATTTGATTAAAATTTGCAACATACATTTTTTTAATTTTTGAAGCAATCATTTTCTTGTCAAACTTTTTTAATAGTAAAATTTTTTTTAATTGCCTCATATTAATGAATTGGTTACTATAGCTAATGGAGAAAACAAGCTTGTTCTCATTTGCTGTATCCTTCAGGATTTTAGAGTTGATAGATATTCTGCTGTGTTTTTGTGTTTTTTTTTTTCATAGCTGTAAATAGGAAATATATTAAGAAAATACTGTTCCTGCATCTGCATTACTGCTGTCAAGACTAAGCTAATGCTGTAATAAATGCTGATTCTAAGGATCTAGATTTTATTTTTCAGTAGCTTAGTAGTTTGTATACTTACTTAAGTGTAGATTAAGTTAGTTACTGTATTTTTAAAAAAGACACATATTTCATGTAGAGGTTTTAAATGTAGCTGACTTTGAAGGAAATATGAATGTAAATGTATATAAATATAAATACTTATCTTCTTCCCAGTCTTTATCAACTCCAGTTTGTTTTCTTGAACTTGACTATTGAAATCAAGAAAACATGTGTATCTAGACGTAACAGTTATAAATAAGTAAATAGTATATTCCCAGCTATTTTGTATATTTGATGTACGTATAAAATATTGTATACTTGTTTTGTGCATTTATGTAAATATAAATGTAACTAACCATGTTGAATAAGTGGATCTATTAATTTTCAAGAAAACCTTCCTTTCATCCATTCCATTCTGAAGATGCAAAAACCTTAAATTAAGCCACAGAAACAACGTATTGAAACCAGACTTCACATGGAATAAGTACAATTTTTCGTCCTTCAAAGCTAGTGTGGTCTATGGCAGCGGGCACTTCTGCTCTTCTGCAGAACCAGGCCTGCCTGTCTCTAGCACAGAGAAACATTTCATTCCTGAAATTGATTTCTCAAGCTAAACTTCAAGCAGTCTTTCTTACTGTGTAGTTCATTGGAGGAAAAAAATTACGCTTCTTTCTTAATTTTACCAGTTCAGGTAGAAGCTGAACCAGAGGTACTTTTGGCATTACAGGAGACCGTTTCCTCAGCTTGGTTTTTCTGAAATGCTTTTCCTATTCCTGAAGGCGTTGGAGGTACTTCTGGGTAGGGGGAAAACCAAGAGTTACATTAAGTTCATTTCTTCTGTTGTGCTTTTTGGGTGTATAGTTGTGGAGTCCAGTGGTCAATATAACAGGATACAGTTTTCTTCTCTTCTCTATTGAGAGCTTTTGTCCTTATAAATCAAATGTATGACAGACGGAGTTTCTTTTGGGCTGTGTTAATCTAGGTTTGTAAGAAGCTCAGAATGGAATTATGTCATTTTTGAGACAGAGAAAGTGGCAGATGTTTACAGACTTTTTATTGAAAACTAACCTCTTTTATATTGAAACAAAAGCTGAGTTTTATATGATAGGATATAAGTGTTGATTTGTTGCTTACATACGTATGCATACATTTACAGCACTGTTTTCTCTTCTAGGATCCTTCTGTTACACAAGTGACAAGAAATGTTCCTCCCGGGCTAGACGAGTACAATCCTTTCTCTGATTCAAGAACAGTAAGCACATTTATTTCATTATCATGCTCTTAATCTTTTTAGGTAAGATTTCTGAGGTATTGTTTTCAGAGTTTGGGACTGACGTTGTAAAACATGTGACAGGTTAGCTAAAGGTAATGGAAGATGTGTAAGATGGATAGCCTCATAATGTATTTGGAGGATTCAGTGGGTAGGTTAAGTGAGCTTTGACCTGTTAAGGAAGAGTGGCTCTCTGATAGGGGGCCAAAACAGAACTGAATTTTCCCCCATTCAGTAAGACTTCTGTTACTCGTTCTTTATGCTTTTCTGAATTTTACTTGCTGTAAGGCTTGTGAGTGTGGCACGCTTGCCCATTGTCTTGCTTTTGATTCCCATTTCACTTCATGAAAGTGCTGCTCAGAATAAGAAAAACATTCAGTTTTAGTGACAGTACACAGGCTATGACTAGTTGTGCTGCAGTAAAAAGAATATTTTGTGTCCAAGAAGCGGTTGCTTTTTGCCTCTAATTTGTATAGATCGCCTTGTGCTTATTTTCACCCATGGCAGTGAAAATACAAGGAATGGGGTAGTAAATTCACACTGTTAACAGCATTTTTCAGTGGTTACTTTTGATAGTGAAGATCTTGTGCAAGATTAGCAAAATGTGCGGATGATTACTGTCTGTCAGTATAATTATAAGCATTCAAATACTGTATTTTTCAAATGTAGGCTTATTTCCTATGGCAAATGATAGTGCTGGTAGGAAATATTGGTACTCGAGTCTTTGTAAGTGCAGCACTAAGGTTTCATACAGTGTTAAAGTGCTAGACTGGAAGAAGCTTGTTTTCAAGTATGTCTTGGATGAACTGTTAAAGGCAGAATATTTACAATTAGCAACAATATTAAATAAGTCTCCGAATTCTTTTTCTCCTAACTCATAATATAATGAATTATGTTTGATTTATCTTTCTGAAACTCGAAGAGCTTCAAAATTGCTTTGTATTGACCATAAGTTATAAAGACAGTTGGTCTTGTTTAGAAAAAATAATAAAGAGCTACTGTGACTTTTTTTGTTACTTATGTACTTATTCTAACATGCAGCTCTGTGGGAAAAGGAAAACTCAAAAGTATATGGCTAAAGTTATTTGGCCTTGAACAGTCAGTGGTACATGTATAAAAAAAATCTAATCATGCACTACAAATGCCACTCAGAAAACTGGGAGGATGGAGGAAATCTTTAAGTCAGTATTCAGATCTACTGAATATGTGCAGTGTTCATGCACTGTGATTCAACTAATAATCCATAGCATGTTACAAAATTCATAAAAACTGAATTTGCTGAATTGAATGAGCAGTTCATTCAATTCAACTGAATTGAATGAGCAGTTCTCTTTCTGTAGAGGAAAGAACTTTCACAGGTTTTCTTGCAAAAAGCAAGACTGAAAGAATAAAGAATATATTCAGCTACAAGTGCAGTAATAATCAACCTTTAGATGATGCTCCCCTTCTTCTCTCTGTATCTTGTGGATGCTGAATATGTAACTATTTATTCTGTAATAACATGCATTTTCAGAAATGTGCCTAGGTACCTGAGGATATGCTCACAATTCCATGTGCTCACCTCTCTTCCAACCGGCTTTGTGTGCAAGAGGCAGGCATACTATCCTTGTAGAAATAAATGTATGCAACAGGAGTGAGGGAAGGGACAGTAGAAGTGAATGCCTTTGAAGATCAGATGAACAGAGGTAGAAGCAGGGTCTGTGAATTTTAGATTTGGAGTATTACAGCATCCATCAGGGTAGGGATAGGAATTACTCTGCATTTTGTGTGCTGCTCAGAGCAAAGACATCCAAATAGTTTCTGAGGGCTTTGATTTGTTGCTGTTCTTTTTTTCTACCTTTGTTGGGAATCTGAGTCACCTTTAACAGTTTTGTGCAGATAATCCCACTTCTAACATTTGAAAACCATAATGACACTAGTGAGCAGAAAGGAAACCTGGTGGTAGCAAAATATGTCCTGGAGATTTCTGTAATGTTTAGTTTGACAATTGGTGGTCTGTAAGACTTAAAATGTTGGGTTTTTCACTCTTGAGTAAAAATGTGGAGTTGTAGTTTTTAAGGAAGCTGAGAATGGTATCTTTCAGTTTATAGCATTAACACAGCATTAACCTTCTTTCCCCCTTCCCTCCAAATTCAAGTTAGTAAAGCATGCTGGACTGCAAAAGTATCTCTTCATTGCAAATCCAGACAGGGATGTTTCTTTTGTGAGAAAGTGACTTCAAACTCTGAATACTGACATTCCTTACCTTAGCTCCGTTGTGTTCTCCTTTTGCCAAGGGAGATGCTTCCTATCAGTTCTTTCTTGATTATCAGGATAGGACAGGAAACATAAATTTACTTTTTCTCAGTATTCCTTTTTTTTTTAAAGTTTTTTCAGTGCATTCACCTTTTCTCAGTCAATTTATATCCATTACATCTGCAGGGGGAAATTTGGTGGGAAAATAACATGTAAGATACAATGAGGAAAGTGAATAGACATAGGAGATTTTAGGTCTGAAGTGTCACCACCTTCACATCTAACCTGAGAAATTGGAGTCTCTTTTTTGTTTTTTTGCTGCTTAGAAAATTTCAAAGCTTCTCTTATTTTTGATTGTCAAATACAATGCTTGCAAATACATCTCCATTTCAGAATGTAAGGAACCTACTGTATGCTAGCTAATATTTTTTTTGCAGCTGCTTTTATGAAGTTAGATTAATTTTTAATTGAGCTAACTTGAGAGATGGCAATTAGAGCAAACCTGTGCTTACTCTGTATTTGGAAATTGATGTGAGACATTAACTTCTGGAATTTTGCTTTGTATTGCCTTTTTAATAACTGTATGAAGAACTGTCTGCCTTACTGTTTGGTCTATGAAGCCAATAAATGTTTATTTCTTTTTATTGAGTATGTTTTAATCGCATATATGAAGCAACACTTGTTTTGAGTACCTTGTTTTCATTAGGGCTTAGTCTGCATAACCTCTGTTCTCCCTGGTTCTTGTTTGTTTGCCTTGTATGCGTTTCTATTGAACTTCTGTTTTTCCAGTGACTGCTGAATACTGTGAAATATAGGAGAAAAGAAGACGTTAAGTGGTTTCTGAGAAAATGTTATCACAAATAAATTTCCCTTCTGCTGTTTTTGGTGGACCCTGTACCGTTTTCTTACTATTTATGTCAGTCCAGTAATAGATAATGTATGTCGGCTGAACTTTACTTAAGTCCATGCAGTTCTCCAGATCTGCTGCACAATGATAGAGCTTGAAGATATACGTGATTTAACTTCAGTACTTCTTGCTTCTAGGAAAATCCTAAAGTGTACAGCTATGTTTTAGGGATTTTTAGTTTGTGGGCTTTTTTTGGGTAGTGGAGTGGTTTTCCAGGGCAGCTGGATACTTCTGTTTGTTTCTTGTTAAGTGGCTGGGTGGGGGAGGTGTTGTTGCTCAGCTTTGCTTAGGGATGTAAAAATGAGTACTTCATTTTGATTGGAAGGCATAGTGCAGCCTGAGTTTAAAATGATTGTGTGCTGGTTGCTTTTTAAGAGCCGTCTCTTAAAAGCACAGGAGCAGGCAATTCCAAAGTATTGGAAATGCCGCAAGTGGGGCGGAAGGCTGGCTTGGCTGAGCAGTCATCTTCTAGAACTTAGGTGGAAAAGGAAAGTGTATGGCCATTGGAGGCAAGGACAGGTGACACGAGAGGACTACAGAGCCGCTGTTCCCCAATGTAGGGAGGAAATTCTTATGTCCAAAGCTCGATTAGAATTCAAGCTGGCCATCACTGTGAAGGACAACAAAAAGGTCTTTTTTAAATGTGTTAACAGCAAAAGGAGTATCAGAGATAACATTGGCCCATTACTTGATGTTGCAGTTTTGCCTCAGCCAGGAACAAAGAACAACGAGGTCTTTTTGCCCACTGTCCGCCGCCCTCCTTCCCTTCTA
This sequence comes from Dromas ardeola, assembly GCA_013398915.1. Lineage (NCBI taxonomy): Eukaryota > Metazoa > Chordata > Aves > Charadriiformes > Dromadidae > Dromas > Dromas ardeola. The sequence continues at coordinate 57,534 of VYZM01015643.1, forward strand.
CCCGCAGTGTCAGGACAGGGGGAGAATCGGAAGAAAAAGGCGAAACTCATGGGTTGATATAAAGGCAGCTTAACAGAACAGCGAAGGAAAGAGGAAAACAACAACAATAATACTGATAGAGGAATACACTACTGCTCATCGACTGGAACCCAAAGTCCAGCGGCTTCTGCCCGCCCCCCCTGCTTCCCACCTCTCCCGGCCAGCTCACTGACTATATACTGGGCATGGCATTACCTCTTTTCGAATACCTGTTTGACTGTTTTGGGTCAGCCTCCCCAGAGTGCCTTGTGAAAACTAACCCTATCCCTGCTGGAACCAGGCCAGTTAATGAGGCCAGTCACCTCGCAAATAGGGATGTAGACAAAGCAGAGACATTTAATGCCTCCTTTGCCTCTGTCTTTAACAGTGATGATGGGCCCTGTGACTGGGGGGCATGATAAACTCCCAGCCAACTCTGAAGTTGTTCAAGCCTGGCTGTTCCAGCTGGATGCACATACGTCTGTGAGGCCTGGTGGGATCCATCCCAGGGTAGTGAAAGAGCTGGCCAATGTTATTATGGGACATCTCTCAATTTTGTTTTTTCAATGGTCTCAGGAGTCTGGAAAGGTACTAGTTGACTAGAAGCTGGCAAATGTTGTCCCAGTTTTCAAGAAGGGTAAGAAGAAGACTCTGGTAATTACAGGACTGTTAGTCTCACTTCAGTGCCTGGTAAAATTATGGAGAGGGTCACTCTGGAAGTTACTGAGAAACACTTGAGAGACAATGCAGTCATTGGTCATGACCAGCACAGGTTCACGAGGCGAACATCTTGCTTAATTAACTTAATTTCCTTTTATGACAAGGTCACTCACCTAGTTGACCAAGGAAAGCCAGTAGATGTGGTGGGGGTGGATTTTAGCAAAGCTTTTTATACTGTCTCTCAGAATATCCTGGTGGACAGAATGTCCAGCACTCAGATCGACAAGTCCATGATACGCTGGGTGAGCAATTGGCTGATGAGTTGGGCTCAGAGAGTTACAGTAAATGGGGTTACATCAGGCTGGCGGCCTGTGGGGTTCTCCAGGGCTCAATTTTAGGATCAGTGCTCTTTAGTGTTTTTATAAATGATCTGGCTGCAGGAATTGGATGTATGTTAAGTAAGTTTGCCGATGATACTAAATTTGGAGGAGCTGTGGACTTCCTTGAGAAGCCTTACAAGGAGACCAGACAGCTGGGCACTCACCAACTGTATGAAATTTAACAAGAGCAAGTGCCAGATTCTGCACCTGGGGCAGGGTAGTCCTGGTTATACATACGAATTGGGGGACAAGACACTGCAGAGCAGCCCTGCGGAAAGACATCGGGGCGTTTGGGTTGATGGCAAGTTGATCATGAGTCAACAATGTGTCCTGGCAGCCAACAGGGCCGACTGTGTCCTGGGGAGCATCAAGCACAGCATAGCCAGCCAGTCAAGGGAGGTGATTGTCCCTCTCTACAGTGCACTGGTGTGGCCCCACCTCAAGTACTGTGTGCAGGTTTGGGTGCCTCAATATAAGAAGGACATCAGACTATTAGAGTTTGTCCAGAGGAGGGCGACCAAGATGATGAAACGTCTCCAGGGCAAGACTTAGGAGGAATGGCTGAGGTCACTTGGTTTATGCAGCTTGGAGAAGGGAAGGCTGAGGGGTGATCTCATCGCAGCCAACACCTTCCTCGGGGGGGCAGCGGCAGAGGCGATGCCGATGTCCTCTCTGTGGTGACTGGTGACAGGACACAAGAATGAAGGTGCATCAGGGGAAGGTCACATTGGGCATTAGGAAAAGGTTGTTCACTAAGAGGGTGGTCAGTCACTGGAACAGGCTCCCCAGGGAAGTGGTCAGGGCACCAAGCCTGTCAGAGTTCAAGAAGCATCTGGAGGATGTTCTTAGTTTTCGGTAGTCCTGCGAGGAGCAGGGAGTTGGACTTGACGATCCTTAAGTGGGTCCCTTCCAACTTGAGATATGCTATGATTACAATGCTTTGTTCATTAGGTTCTTGATTTATAAAAGATGATTTATAATACCTCTGCCTCATGTGCATTGAATTGTGATCTTTGACTAATAACCTAGAAAAATAAACACATTAAAGCAATATTGAACTTCCACCATTTGAGGTAGATTTGAGCACTGACACTTTGGTCCCCTGTGCACACATAAGGAAGCTAAGATAAGTGATTATGAAAACACAGTCGCATACAAAACCATGCATGGCGTTTTCTCTACTTAATGAAAAAATGCAGTATTTCAGCAGCTGGCTATATCCTGTGAATACAGTGGTTGGAATGCAACTTTTGCTGGTATTACATTCTTAATACACATAACAACCTAGCAGAAATTCTGGAGTGATACCCAGCAAAAATTAACAGCACATATTGAGGTGGATGCATGATTTTTCTTACCTTTCCTTACTACCTCTGACTCTGTTACAAGCTCTTCTCTACCTTTTCTAACATGATGCACAGATTCTATCATGTGATATTAAATAACTCATAAGTGATGTTAAAAGCACAATAACATTCATGAATGGTGTAGACATACTTCCTGTAGCTTGAAAGTAGCTGCTTTAGATGCACCATAAGAAGAGACTAACTGTGCTGGGTATTTGTCAAGTGTGCTACTGGGATAACACAGCCTATATAAAAGTGGAAGCAATTCTCAAAGTCAACTTAAGAGCTTAAACTCTGCCAAGCTAAGTGTGAAAATATAAGGGAAGCTCAAAGCTCTGAGAAAAAACTTGTAGAACAACTTGGAAGACTTTCTTTCCTGAAAGCAGGAAGCTTCTGCCATCTTGGAAGTTTGTAAAGAGTACTGAAAGAATCATTGAATTGCCTAGGTTGGAAGGGACCTTTCAGATCATCTAGTCCAACCATCAACCTAACTGACAAAAAACATCACTAAACTATAAGCACTATGTCTGCCCAACTTTTAAGTACCTCCAGGGGTGGTGACTCAGCCACTTCCCTGGGCAGTCTGTTCCAATGCTTGACAACACTTCCAGTGAAGACATTTTTCCTAATATCCAATCTAAACCCCCCCTGGCACAACTTGAGGCCATTTCCTCTGGGCCCGTCGCTTGTAACTTGGGAAAAGAGACCAACCCCCACCTCTCTACAGCCTCCTTTCAGGTAGTTGTAGAGAGTGCTAAGGTCTCCCCTCAGCCTCTTTTTCTCCAGGCTAAACTACGCCAGCTCCCTCAGCCGCTCTTCATAAGAGTTGTTCTCCAGTCCCCTCACCAGCTTCGTTGCCGTCTCTGGACCCGCTCCAGTACCTCAATGTCTTTCTTGTAGTGAGGGGCCCAAAACTGAACACAGTATTCAAGGTGTGGCCTCACCAGGGCTGTGTACAGCAGGACGATCACTTCCCTAGTCCTGCTGGCCACACTATTTCTGATACAAGCCAGGGTGCTGTTGGTCTTGTTGGCCACCTGGGCACACTGCAGACTCATATTCAGCTGGCTGTTGACCAACACTCCCAGGTCCTTTTCTGCCAGGCAGCTTCCCAGCCACTCTTCCCCAAGCCTGTAGTGCTGCATGGGGTTGTTGTGACCCAAGTGCAGGACCCAGCACTTGGCCTTTGGTGGTCTTCATCCTACAGCGCTGAGTAATCTTTCTTAGGATGAAAAGCCTAAATCACTGAGCATTTCTGATAAATGAGACCTCTCTGGTATCTCAGTATTCAGCTAGGAGCTGATGTATAAGGTGGAAAGATAATTTTGAAATGCTGGAATCATGATATTGCTGAGATATGCTGCAATATCATACGCAGAGGTAGAGTTTACTCAGGCATGGTGTTTTCTCCGTAGTGTATTGCACTTGTGCATTTCAAAAGATGTTTAGGAAAGATGCAGGTAATCTGGGTCAAGTCATAATTTGCCAAGTTGGTATTTTGTTGATTCCTGCTTTTTTTTTTAAGGTGCCTTTGTATTGAAAACATCACACGTCTCACCGTATTTTTGTTCTTGATTTCAGTCTTACTAGGAACAAGTGGTTCTCTCTTACAAGATCACAAAACAGAGAAGTCTTTCATGTTGCAAGCTCTACACAAAGAATTGTAGTTTTCCCCCAAGCATATTTAGGAATAAAATGACATTATAGTTTTGCCATACTGATCTGCTCTGGTAAAGTTCAGTTGATAACTTCAGTCTAGGCAGTAGTTTTATCCTTGGCTTGATACCTATTGGTTAACTTTGTATATGGTAGAGAGATGCGGAGGAAGTCAGAGAATATGACAAATAGGAATAAGGAAGAGAGGATTTAAAAATAGAAAGAAAAAAAAAGAAAAAACCTGAGCTATTAAAAGTTTATTAGTTGTATTCTTATAGGTAGGGAATGAATTCCCTGTGGTACTTGAAACTAGATACTACGGTACATACTGGTGAACTAGTTTAGCAATAGATTATGGATCTTGAATTGGAAAATTTAATCTGGTACATTGCTTCTCTAGTTAGCCAGGTGATATAGGCCTTTGTTAAGTAGAAAGCTCTGGAAGACTTTACTAATAAATGGCATCGTGTTTCAGATTATGAATAGATTACTGTTAAATTCTGCAACTCTCTTAAACAGTAACTGTCCTTATTCATATTCATGTCTGAACAAAATTAAAATTCTGTTTACTTTCTACTGATCCCTAAAATGCCATGTGTGATTAAGGCAAGTAGTGCAGTGCAAAAATAAATAATCAGAACACTGCACCACAGAATATAGTTAACTTCTTTTTCCTAAAGGTTATGAATATTGCAGGCAGTGTATCAGATTTTCAGTTTACCAGTAACACTTCCTTTAAAACAACTAGATTGGTTCTTACAGAGTTAATGAAAAGATGTTTATTAGAATAGGAAACTGTTTTCCTATAATTGTCTCTTGTTTTCTTAGCCTCCTCCAGGAAACGTGAAAATGCCTAATGTACCCAGTACCCAGCCAGCAATAATGAAACCAACAGAAGAACCACCTGCTTACACACAAATTGCAAAGGTTTGTCTGTAACTTTCAGGCACTAGGTTCCTTTTAATTATAATTATTTAAGTACACTTGTGGAATAATGTCTCTTATAAATAAGCATTGCTTTTCTAATTGGTTAATGCATTAATTTGTGCAATATGATGTCAGTCTTCATCCATAACTGGAGATGCTTAATTATAGAAAACAGACTTGAAATACTTATTTTGTGTTCATGTTTTTTATCAATACCTAACAATGCTTGTTTTGTTCAGGAGCATGCCTTGGCCCAGGCAGAACTGCTAAAGCGTCAAGAAGAACTGGAAAGAAAAGCAGCTGAACTAGATCGCAGAGAAAGGGAAATGCAGAATCTCAATCAGCAGGGGGGTATGCATGAAAAAAATACTTCTTTAAATTGCAGAAATTTCACTTTTTCTTAGAAACTACCTTAGTTTTGCAGTGAAATTGTGAAACGGATCAAAGAGGGGGTTTTATAAACTCTTCAGGAAAAGAAAGTTTATCTCCCTTGAGACAGCACATACAGTGAATAAAAACTGGCCTGCCCTGCCCTGTGCAGATTTTCACTGTAAAAATTTTAAATGTGGCCTCCATTACATGTTACTGTCTGCTATGAGCTATTTTTATTACAGGTTAATATCTAAGTAATACTACTGAATAGAAATGGAGCATTTTGAGAAGTAGTAAAAGTAACTTCATAAGTAACATCTCTGATTTCTCTTCTGTTAGTATTTATATCTGTAGGAGAACTTTACTGTTTTGAAACATTTTCTTATCTTTTGCTATGTTACAGTCGTAATATTCTGTGCAAATAGCAGAAAGATCAATTCTATTATTTATCTTCTATTAATTTTTCATATGATACTTCGGAACCCATAGTCAAGATCAGTATCTCATTTTGCCACAAACTGTAAGTATGCTGTGCAAAACCATTAGTTTTTGTACAGCATTTTCACAAATGAGATGATCTACATCCTCTCAACTACTTTTACTGATAGGAGTAGATCTAGGGGAATACTCCTTTTCAAAAGGAAGAACTTAAGGCTGAAATTAGGAAAAAAACCAAAAGTAAACAGAAAACACTGTGTGTAAGGTTGACTTTGTGTGGTCTCCTTACTTGGATCTGACTGTTTTATTTCTGCATGTGCTGGTTTTTTTGAATATGCAGTGGTACAATTCCAGATTGCTTAGTAATTGAAATTCTCAGGGAATTTTATGGAATGGAATATTTTGCGTTGGAAGGGAACTTATGATGGACATCTAGTCCAACTGCCTGACCACTTCAGGGCTCACCAAAATTTAAAGCCTATTATTAAGGGCATTGTCCAAATGCCTCTTAAATACTGACAGGCCTGGGGCATCAACCCACCTCTCTAGGAATCCTGTACTAGGGTTTGACCACCCTCTCGGTAGAGAAATGCTTCTTCATGTGCAGTCTAAACCTCCCCTGGTGCAGCTTTGACCCATTCCCCTGCGTCCTATCATCGGATATTGGGGAGAAGAGATCAGCACCTCCCTCTCCAATTCTCCTCCTCAGGAAGGTGGAGAGCAGTCACATGCCTGTCATATGCTAGGATCTGTGATTGGGAATTGCTATTCCTCTTCTAAGGAGAAGAATCACGGTGATACTGTCCCTTCATTAAACCATTTTTATTGTCTCAATATTTGTTCTTTCCAATCTCTGTATTAAATCTCTGTACCTCTTCTCCCAGATAATGATTTTGGGTTTGTGGGTTTTTTCTTTTTTTTTTTTTTTTTCATTTCCTTCTCCATGTATTGTCCTTCTAATTTCACTAACGTATATTGATGGTCTGAATTGATTACTTTTCTCTTCCAGGCTTTAGGGACAGTTTTGTTCATCTGTATCTTAGGAAACATAACTCTGAAAACCCATGCATGTTTCAGGATATTTATAAAATGGGTATTTGTTATTAGGTTGCAGTTATTTACATCAAAGTGCTTGAAGAATCGATGAAGAATCTAAAGGATTCTTTAGCAAGGATAAACGGAAGAGAGAGCTCTTAAAGCTTTAAAGAAGATACTAGTTTTTTACCAAAAGACTGTGTAAAAGGTGCTGCAAATCAGGAATTGTATATTGTGACTGAGGAGAAAAATATTCTTTTCCTTTTGATTTTTTTTTTATTTTGCACAGTCATTTGAACTCCTTTGCAAACACTGTAGAGTTGTCTTGATCAGAGGAGAGGGTCTTTTGCAATACTCTAGCTTTTTGCATTCCATTTAAGATGCTGGCTGCACATCTAGGATACTGTCATATGCAATTGACTACAGTGGAAATATCTTCAAGCTGGTAGGTCAGCTTAGCTTGATGCCTTTGGTCTTCTCTGCTCAGGTCCTCTGCAGCATTGCATTTGAGCACAAAATTCCCTTTCTGTGCTTGCATGAAGCTAGTTTGAATCTGCATTCATAGTGTAGGCATGCCACTGAAGTTGTGTTAGTAGACCCTGAGGTGGTATCTTGTGTTGGATGAAATAACTCTGAGCTAGCTCTTTGCTTATCAAGATACAGTCTTGGAATATGAGTATCCAAAGTGTATTTAGAAGAACACCACTTTGTTTTTGATCTCAAACCATCTCACCAAGCTGTCTTTAAGTCTTAGTTGAAAATTTTGAAACTTACACCACAGCAGTGGGAAAGCGCATGAAATACAATTCTTAAATAATAACTTGAATTATTATAAGATACCTGAATTTTTCCAGAACTCTATCTTGAAACTATCAGTCCTGGGAGAAATAACTATGTACTGTGGAATGAAGATTTGAATTACTATCAGATATTTTCCATATAAGAAATCCCTAAGTAGTTTTTAATATGGATGAAAATCTTACTTGATTACCCTCTGTATGCTCCATCTGCCAATCCCCTGCTCTGAAAGGCTTGGTAAAATATTCAGCGTAAGAGGCAGAAAACTTAACAGATACTCAGTGCTTTGCACCTGTTTGGTCAGAACTGACAGCTTCATCTTGTCTGAGTGGGGAAACAAATAAGAAATAATGCAAGTATGTAAGCTTTGCAAGTTTTCTTATCAGATGAACTGCTAGTAAAGATATGGTTAAAGTTAGAAATTGCAAGGAAAACCTTGTCAGAATTTCAAATAAAGGTACCTTTAGGTTAATCTCTAGTTCAGCTCCACTTGTGGAACATGGCAATTAATGTATCTCTTGCATCCAGAATTTGAAATGCTGTGGTAAAGGTTTGTTGCCGTTCTTATCTCAGTTGAATCTCTGAGTCTGTGCTTTGTATGACTTGTGTTCAGCAGAACATACAGTCTAGCCTGTGAGCAGATCAGCGTACAGGAAATCCAGTGTCTGATAATGTGTCCTTTGGGGTGTCTTCACTCTGTTGCACAAGTGTATCAAAATAAAATGATGCTGTAGGGTGTCTTCTTGTAACAAAAGTAGTTTAGACCATTTCAGTAGCTGCCTTTCTTGAAGCTTACAGGCTTTTAGGTAAAGCTTTGACTGTAAATTACATTGGGAAGTAGTTCAAAGCATTGGAGATTGCCTGGTGTTAAAAATATTAGGATTCTGAGAATGAAAAATGCTTTTCAGTCCCCAGTCTTTGTGTTCAACAAAGTATATGAATATTTTAGGGAAATGTACATCTAAAAGTCAAGGAACTCTGCCCATGTCTGCTTGTTTTGTGAAGAATTCTCTTTTCTCATTACTTTATAGTAACCATCAGATGCCTGCTTAGTCTTTTATATAGATAAAAGTATTGTACTTTCCTTGGTCTGTCTGCACTTCACTGTATTTTATTTCTGAAGTTTATTTTTAGTATTATGTGAAGATTGCTGATAAAACTCTTGGGTTTTAGTAGCCCAAGTTATCCATACGCTTGTGAAACTCATGCATAAAACAATTTGAACAAGTTCAAGTGCGTATCTCTTTCTACTATACAGAGATTAAAACTGTATTGTAAATCTCCTTTTTTCCTGTTTTGCAGGTAGAAAAAATAACTGGCCACCTCTTCCTGAGAATTTTCCAGTAGGTCCTTGTTTTTACCAGGACTTTTCTGTAGACATTCCTGTAGAATTCCAGAAGACAGTAAAGATTATGTACTATTTGTGGATGTGTAAGTATTTTTTTTTTTTTAAGAAAAAAAAGAAAGGGCCTGTTCATACTTGCTACTTTGGCTTTTGCAACCTCTGTAATGAGAAATTATTTTAAATCTAGAAGTCAAATGTTGAAGTGAAATGTTCTTGTTAGCTTCAATTTTAAAAGTACTGAATTATTTCATAGAAAGTTCCACAGAAAAAAAGTAGGATAATCCTAAAGCAGTTTGATTCTAGTATGTTGCAGATTTCTGGTTTAAGTATCTCTCTCACTGTAAAATAAGCTTTGAACATTTATTGACTAAAAAATAATTCTACTGTTCCTAAAGTCAGTTTATATATTAAGAAATATCTTTCACAATCAATGTTAATAGATTTGTGAGTTTAAGAAGTATAATATCCATTTCCTTTAATATATGTAGTTTTATGTAGTTTAATATAATTTTTAGTCCTTAGTGGAGACTTACTATAATTTTAGTCTATTTAAAAAAATAGTGTAAAGTAAATTAGCTGAAGAATCAGTCCATGTTAAAGCTATCCTTTGTATACCAACAATGCCCTACACCATCTTTGTGGGGTTAGTTTTGCCCTCATTCAGGTGCTGTGTTTTGACTGGAGAAATGCAGGATGAACCAAATGTACAAATGCCACAACATTTGTTTCTTCTGCCTTGTCCAGTGTGATGAGAGCCTAATAATTACTCTGAGACTGAGGAAATTCCAAAGATTTAGGTGCTATGATGCCTTAAATAAATTTTTAGCATACTAAGGGAATGTGAATTTCAGAACTTTTCTGTATTTTTTTTCAGGACTTCATATTTAGTTAGCAAATCTCCATAATTTTACCTGTTAATCTGGTAATCTTATTGCTGTGATTGAATCACATAATTGAAACACATAAAATGAGCAGTGAGCATTGAATCAAGTGAATTCCACTTCATTATAATCCACAGTTTTCTATATTCATTGCTGGGTCATTAATCTTCAAATAAGCAGCTAAATCCCCTGTGGAATGTGTGACTAGTCACTCTCATAAATTCTGACAGATATTTAAGATTTATATGTAATCTAAGATCAAGTACTCCAAAATTTTAGGATAGTTACTAATTACGGCCATTTGCAGGACTGAGTTCTGAAAATGCTGCATATTCCAAACACAAAATGAAGTTGGGCAGTGAGAATTGGAATATTAATGCTGTCTTTTCTTTTTCCGTTTTATGGTAATAAATGAAGCAGCAATGTTACAGTATTTCAAAATATATAGGAGTTGTGCTTTTATACTAAGATGACAGATTTTCTTCTAGGTAGATTGAGAGTTTTAACTGAGTCCTATTGCTCTTTTACTTCTTTAGCTCTAAGTACGCTCTGATTTAGGGATTACTCAGGAAAGAAGGAGAAGGGCATAATAAAGGAAAAGAAAGACAAAATCTATTTCAGGAAAAAAAAAAAAAGATTGCAGACCTCTTTGCTGGCTATTGAGTCAATCCTTGTGATTCTTCTTTCCCAGGATCGTATCTACATGGTTTGGCTCATTTTTCATTAGAAGCATTCATATACTTCTTCAGTGGAGGCACTTACTACCATAGCAAACCAGCCTGCTTCTGCTTGCTGCTCTACCCTATGCTTTATTTCCTCTTCCAGAACCTCCTAGGTCTTGTAAGGCCTAGGGGTTCTGCCAACGGAATCACATTTGGATAAACCTAGTACTGTGTGCTTAGCACTTTGTAAAGTAGGTTAGTTTTCCGCTTCCTTTTTAGCAGCCCTAGGAACAAACATTTCTGCTTGTTTTACGTATGTTTCTGTAGTTAGTAAAAATCTGTTTTGACCTTATTTTTGGTCTTTATGTATTTGAGGAAACTTTTTTACCGGTTTTAAAGAGCACAAATATGCTCTTTATCTCATGAGAAAACAAGTCTGTTTGTATCCCTACTTCACGTATTCATCCATGTTTTCTCTGTTTGTATCAGAAGTTAAGAGTTTTCTGATTCCTTGATGTGGTTTTATCTTTGCATATATTTTTGTGTTGGAGTTTTTTTGTTTGGTTGGTTTTGGGTTTTTTGTTTGGTTTGGGTTTTGTTTGGTTTTTTTTTTCCCTGGGGAAGGCTTTTTTTTTCTCTGACTGCCTGCTCCCATGTTTTTGTGAACTACAGCAATCAATTAGCAGTTGATCACAAACTGTCAGCTGCCAGTGGAGCTTTTCTATTCTGTCCTGGTTTTGTTCTGCTGTTTTAGTGGCTTGCAGATAGAGTGACAGTTTTCCCGGCTCTTTAACGCTGAGCACTACTTTTTAGATCTTTCTGTGCTGTTAGTAGTGAAATGTCCCATATCTCTTGACCTGCATCTAACACCAATTTTTGGCTCAAAAGCCTGTGTTTTCCAGCTACTTTCCCCACAGGAAAGCATGCACAAAACGAGCAGTACTGATTTTCAAAGAATATTTCTTATTTGAAGTTACAGACTGAAGAGCTGTTTAATCTCATGGAAAGCTTTTGTGGCATTTGGGTTTGTTACTTTATATAGGTTGTGAATGTTTCCATTTTCTATGAACTAGACTTTTAAAGTTTTTCAAAGACCGATGACTTAAACTCTACATTCCGGTAGAAAAATAATGTCCTGAAGTGCCAACTTTTATGGCATTTTTTTCTGTTCAGGAGAGTTTCATTTCATCTATCCTTCTGTCTGAGGATACTGTCAATAGTACATATATGTTCATGTTTTTCTGCCTGTTTCTGAGAACCTCCAAGGCTGGAAACTTCATAAACTCCCTCTAAGCCTGTTCTAGTGTCTTGCTGTCTTTTATCATTGCAAGGTGTTTCCCAGTATATAATTTAATTCTCCCTTCCTGTGTTTAATCTTCTCTTTTCTGTCCACTGTTATTATGGAGAACACATTTATGCCCATTAGTCATCTCCTTCGGCTAAATTAGCATACTTTCCTCAGCCTTTCTTTGTAGGTTATGTTTTCTAGAGGTCTGATTGTTTGTTTGCTGTCTTACAGTTTCACTGCTTGGTCCACACCATATTATTATCGTTATTTTAGTGTGTAGCATCAAGAATTTTACAATGTGGACTGTGTCCAGTATTTTAGATGAAGTCCTATTGTACTGTGTAGAGAGAAAAAAACATACTTCACATTTTTGATAGCATGTGCTTTTGTTATGTGCTGATCTAAGCCTGGTTTAGAATATATTTTTTCATATGGAAAATACTTCTGTTGTTTTTAAGGTGTGTTTGCACATGTCTTACCCACCCCCTCACCAAAAAGAGCAGAACAGATAAGGAACAAAAGCCTAAACTAGATTTGAAGCCACTCTGTGCTCCAAGGTTGTATGTGATCAAACTTCACCGGCTTTGCCCTCACTTCTCAGTTGCCTTGTGACTTCAAAACCCTGTTTTTCTGTTTACTAGGCATCGCATTCCCCTTGAGTCAGTCCATTACAGGGTGACAGTCCAACTGATTCCTGTGAAGAACTGTATTCTTTTGTCATGTCTCCTAGTGAGGACTTTGGTTTCCCGAGAATACCATCAATAAAACATTACTGAAACGAAACTTACTACAAAAATCCATTTTCGTGCAGTCCCAGTGGGACTGCAAAATAATAATCTCAATAGATTTGATGCCAAATAGCATCAGTGCAACCTGTGTTCTTTATCTACAATTTCAAATACACTTTCAAACACTTCTGCACTTTTTTTTTGCTGTTGTTGGTTTTTGTTTGTTTTTTTCAAACACTTTATCTACAATTTCAAATACACTTTCAAACACTAATAGATTATAAAGTGTAGCTAATTAAGACTGGGAATGTATTTCTAAGTAGGATTCTAGGACTGTTTTGTACAATGAAGTTTACAGTAATAAAAATTAAGTTGAGTCTGAACCATAGATTGGCTTAAGTTGGAAGGGACCTTAAAGATGATCTAGTTCCAGCTCCCCTGCCATGGGCAGGGACACCTCCCACTAGACTGGGTTGCTCAAAACCCCATCCAGCCTGGCCATGAACACTTCCAGGGATGGGGCATCCACAGCTTCCCTGGGCAACCTGTTCCAGTGTCTCACCACCCTCACAGTAAAGAATTTCTTCCTAATATCTGATCTAAAACGTCCTTCTTTCAGTTTGAAAGTGTTGCCCCTCGTTCTGTCACTACACTCAGTGATAAAGAGTCC
>VYZM01015644.1:0-29412 GCA_013398915.1 Dromas ardeola
TTCTGTGATTCTGTGATGTGAAAAGTCTAAGATGGACAGAATTTATTGTTGTCCTTTGGCGATAATTACAGTATTTAATTACCTCACTGTTAAAAATGTGCATATTTGTGCTTTTAGTTTGTCAAATTTAGTTGAAAACCACTGATTCTTCCTGCATCTTCCTATGCCAGATTAAAGCACTTTTTAGTACGTAGTATTTTATTCCTCCAAAGATGCTTTAATTCTGTGATAAAATTTGTAAACAATAAAGAGTTCATTAAAGAGCAAAGCTAATTGACTACCATTTATTGTATATAGGTGATTAGGAAACGTGAGCAGTCTTCTCCTATGTTGTTTAAAGAATAAATCAGAGCTTTCCCTCAGCTTCGCATGCATTTAGTGTTAGCTTAATGTTTTTAATAATCCTACCTGATAGAGGTCTTAGATATGGACAAATTGTCACGATATGCCTGGTGTTTATCCACGTTTTTGAAGGAGAAATGCTACTTATTTTAATCTTTACTTTTTTCTGTCTATTCTCATTTAGTGGTTCTGAAAAACAATACTTTTGTTTACGTGAACCTAACTGTGATACACTCACTATAGCATAGCTTTAAGTTAATCATCTTTAGCAATGGTTGAATTGTTTGGATATTGCTATTCCAAATTTGCATATGTAGGATTTATTCATACTAACAGTTTGCTTTTTTTATGACCGCTTTTTATTTTATGCATCCAAGTGAGGAACTGGCTTCTATAAATCATTCTTCTTTCATTCTTCCATGAACAGTTACTAAAAACCTTTCAGTTTTTTGCATGTGGAGTATAGGCAACAAAGATAACAAAAGCAAAGAAATGGTACTGAAAGAAAAAAAAAAAAGGAAAAAAAAAAGAAATATCTGTGCTTGTCTTTATTCTGCAAGTTTTATAAAAAATGATTTCACAGATTGCAGTCAGAAGCAGTGATTATTGAACAAAGTCTTCCCCAAAGCACTCTGATTTTCCTTTACAGTGACACTTCTATCCAGATCTGAGCACTTTCATATTTGGAATGTACACTGAGCTGTGACAATAGGCATCCTGATATTCAGCTGATGAGAACTATAGAAAATCCTAATACTGATATGGCTTTCCATGGGGATTATTCAAGGTTATGAAAAAAGGAAAAAGAAAGAAAAATAATATTCAGAATGATTTTGTCTATATCTAAAGTCTGTGCTTTTAGGGTAACACAAGAATTGAGTGGCTGTAGTTCAGAGACTGACTGCCCAGAGGACTACAAGGCAAACAAAATCTAGAAATGATCTCTTTGCATTTTTAGCCTGTGTTTTCATTACTTCAGTAGGACTACAGGGCACAGAGAGCCTCGGTGGATTGGACTTTGTACATGATGCTGTAGATTTGAATCTCTTGTTCCGAATGAATTGTTATTACTTTTCAAAGTTTTAGATATTTTTATAAAAGTTGGGATTTTTTAAAATTCCATTAGCTTTTGTTATCTTATATTCCACTTAAGAATTTTAAATTGTTTACCAGTAGAAAACTTCAATGAGTTCAAAAAAGATTGTTCTCTGACCCTCTGTTTTTGGTTGGTTGGTTGTTTTTTTCTGAGATCCAAATGATAGAAAGTTAAGGTATATAGGTTTTCTTATGCAGATGGTTTAGCTAAGAATAGCTGGCATGAATCTATGGCACAAATCATGGTCTGAATTATCCCTTGGAGCCTGCTTGACTGATAATGACCCTTTTGTCCCCCCCAGCGATGGACCTTCCTCTAAACCAGCAACCATTTTCCTAAGAGACCATAAAATCTTCAGTTTGAAGGAAATACGAAATTTCTCATGTTATGAATGATTTCCACATTTCTCAGTGAGATCGTATAAGCTTCACTGCATTATCTACTGCCCTGGGCATTTCCACTGGCTCATGTTGCAGCAGAGTCGTAGAGGCCAAGGGCAAAAAGACAGGCTGAAAATGCAGGATGTGTAGTAATGCAGAATTAGAACTTTCACTAACCTCACTGAAAGTTCAAGGTGAAAGTGCTTGCATCTTCGCCCTGTGTGACTTTGCTGTTGGTGACTCTTCATGCTGTTGAAAACAGCTTTTTCCATTACTACTCTTTTCAGCAGCCTAGGGCCCTAAGAAACACCTATATTGTATTGCTTTTGACTCACAGTATGCACTTGGACTTAACCTCTGCCCAACAGTGTTAATCTTTGAAATGTCAAAAGAGGATAACAAATAGTAAAATAGTAAAAATGTACTTAAGAATAACTGAAACTGTGTCAACGACAAAGGATTATCATAAAGTTCTTCCCTGTGAGTTATAAAGTGATGTGGCAGAACAGATTATCAGTCCATATTGGAGAATGAAAGCTTCTATGAAGCATAGGTGGTAGTGGGAGGAAATATCTTATATTAGACCAAATGATTTATTATGGTGTAGCAATAGACTTTTAATTGCTATGTCATAAGGAGATAAACAAGGAAACTAGTATGTCTAAGAGATGTTGTTTCATAAACTGGAAGTGAGAATGTTTAAACTCTGGGCATGGAAAGGAGCATTATTTTGTTCTTTGTTTGTTTGTTTTTAATAATGGAATTTATTTAGAGACTAATAAGGAAAAGTTTACAATGAATGATGAAGAGGTTTGGAGGCAGGATGATAAAGACTTTTATAGCCTCTGAGCCAACTTAACACTTGTATTAGCGTTCTTCAGGTTTTGCAAAATACAATTGTAAATGGTCAAGAAATATTTTTATTATATAGATGTTTTAAGGATACCTGTTTATTATTTATTTTTGTCAGTTTTCGTCACAAAAGCAAGGTTTTTAAGCTCTGTGATTTTCTGTTTACATGTATGAAAAAAGAAAGATTGTCATTGTATAAGTTTATGGCTGCTTTATTTGGTAAAAAAATTCTTATAACTATTTTTTATCTCCAAGCACTTTTCCAAAGGCATGTAATTTATAAAACAATCAATAAATGTTAGACCAATGTAATGCTATACAGTTTAATAGTTGAATAGGCACTGTATAAACAAGTTGTAATTATTAAGAAAAATAGAAAAGATATAAAAAGACCTTTTAGAAAACCAATCAAATTTTATTAAAATAAACCCCCAGTAAATAATTTATCTAGAAGAAATGATCCAATCTTAAATTAAGGAATAAGTTCAATTTTAAGGAAAAATTTCAATCAATACATCCATAAACACAAACACTTTTAATGCTTCATGTAGGAGTATAGTCTTCCAAAACATTTTTTAGAATTGTTTAGAATTTTAGACTTAGTTAGAATGTGGGAGAAGTGTAAATATGTAATATGTATGTGTAATAAAATGCTAGGAAATTTTAGCATTCCTTTGACTCTTGGATCTTATTATTCAAGTCCTGTTTCTTCTGTGATACTTAATATAAACATCTTTTCATGTCAGCATGTCAGGCTTAATACCATTAATATAGTTTTCTTGATATCATTAATATTTTTGTCTTAAATTTTGCTAGAAGAGTCAAATCAGGTGTTGGTATCAGATATACATGCACAGCTTACAGTAGGAGGAAAAAGCCAATTGATAATGTATATACCGAAAACCCAGTGCTCCAATGAAAAAATGTATCTTTCTCAATATAGAGAATCACATTATTATATATGGTTTATGTGATTATATATATCACATCACTATTATATGGTTCTTCTAAGTGTTTGCTAGTTTAAAAAAAAAAAAGAAAAAAAAGAAAAAAAAAAAGAATGAATAGCAGAATGTGGAAGTACTCTGAGATCCATTAGGTCCTGTAGGTTGTTGAGGACAGACACATTCTTCAGCCATAAAACCATGCTGGGATGAGGGATCAGTATTTCTCTCGTGTGTTCAGCTAATTTACAGCTGTATGCTATTTAATCTATTAGAAAAATAGTTAATGGATAATATTCTAAATTAACTGATTAGAACTAAACCGTGAATATTCCTGAGGAAAACTGGTTCTCTGGGTGGTCCAGAAACTCTCCAGCCAGTCATCTTCATATACGAGTTAATGGACAGGTTTGAGAAAATGGAGTGACTCGGTACTAGGTGACTAATTGAACTCTTAGCAACACTCACAACTTTATTAATTGGTGCAGGAGTTCTCTAGGTGGGAGTTTCAGACTGTCCGGAAAATTCCCTCTGGACAGGTCCTTCTGTGAAAGGACAAAGTTGTGTGTTTAACTATGTTAACTGGTGCCCTGAGTGGAGAATCTGGCTCTTCCTCCCAGAGACTCCCCTGAGTGGTTTGTACTTCAAAATTGATCAAATTATATACAGACAAAAGACTTGTAATTAAGAAATTCAAACTTCCTGCAGATGCAGAAATGGTCACATAGGACAGTCTTTTTTACATACTTAAGAAAGTTAGGAGATATTTTACATGTGGATTAAGAAAATCTATGGCAATGAATTACACATGTGCTGAGGTGGTCACACAGGACTATGGGCCATCTGCATTATGAGCCTTCAGCAGAAGAGTCAGACCTGCTCCAGCTGAAGTTGTTGTTGCAGTCTTGGAACGGAGACTCCCATTTCCATCTGGACAGTGACCAACTGCCCTGTTTCAGACATTCCCTCCATGAGAGTTACCCTATTCAAAGGACCAAATAAATCAACTTTTTTGTTTGTTTGCTTGCTTTTAAAAAAAATCGTTCATAGTGCCTGTGCAACAAGGAGAGAAATTATGTGACAACTCCATAAGGGTGTCAATTTAGTTATAGGTGACTTGCATGGAAATATTTTCATAATTACTGCAATGTTCATAAGTGCACAGTGACCAGACTGTGTCTTACTTTTATTGCTGTAGAGCTAACTAGTACTTGTGTCCTGTGCAATTTATCTATGTGTAATCACCACCTAGATTCTAAACCTTGTTCTTAGATGTTTCTACAATGCTTAATATAACACAGTTTTAGTCTACAATTCCTAAATGCTGAAACAGCAACACGTATCAATATTATTTTATGGTGGGATTCAATAAAGCTGAACCAACAGTGAACAAAGGAAATGAACCACCATGAAACAGTTGTCTATTTACCTATTTGCTTTCCAAATACAATTGAAACATTCTTTGCAATGATAATTACTTAAGAAAATGAGATGGGGAGAAGGGGAATTTTTCATAAAATTGTATGACTTCGGGGAAAATAAAAACAAAATGCAAATGAAATTGAAAATAAATCATCAAGGTTGGGTATATTATAAATGTCAGTCTCTAGAGACCTCAAAAAGAGTGAAATACTACACATAACATTTTTTGTGCAAGACACCTGCTTTAACAACCATAGTTACCAATGGAAAGAGTCTTGTAAGCGTTAGTGGGAGTTATGTTAGGGATTTTTGCATCAAATACAGAACAGCTCATAAAATGTATCAGTGTTCACCTGGTACCATTTGTCTTCAAAATAAATATGCTTGCAAAAAACCCATAGGATTAATTTTCAAAGCCAAACAGAAAGCTTATTTAGCGTGTCTGTCAATAAAACATTTGAATGAGAGGGCAAGAAAAATCTGAGATTGTTTTATGGAAATGAAGATTAACATCTGCCATTTTAGTCACAGTAATCAGACATGTCTTCTAAGAGACTCTAAATAGCATGTACCTGTTAAACTTTCAAAGTAATCCATCTGCCTTGTTATATAAATAATTCTATAAATATTACACTCAAAAAAGGAATATTTTATTAATGAAGCCAAAACATATTTTTTTGCAAACTTTTACACTTTAATGGACACTTCTAGTAGTTGAATCCTTAGAATATTTACTCTAAATATTTAATGTTCATTCAATATTAAAATTATTATTACATAAAAATATTTTTTCAATATAATTAAGCTATATCAGAAAAATGTAACATGGTTTTACAAAATGATATCACATATACCAAAGTGCTGAAATAAACACAACAGTTTTAGTCAGTGGGATTTTGAGAACTCAAGATTTTATGAGTGTCATAACGATCCAATTCCTCTTCTGCATCCTATTTCAGGCTTTAAATATCCGACACTATTCAAGCACTGTCAGTTTTCACGGTGAACATCTGAAAACAACGTGATGGGTATTTTAAGTCAGCACCACCTCATGCATTTGTTTTATTGAATTCACCTGTTTATTTGATAGATCCTGCTGACTGTATCATAGGAATCTATGGTAACCTAGGGGTCCTAAACTTACATGAGAAATATTCTGACTGATACGAAGCGCTAGCTTTGCAATGCTAAGTGTTGACAATGTATAACTTCAATGTTTTTCTGCTGGAAATTAAACCCCTGATAATTACTGTGCCAGTAAATCAGTACAGTAAAATACTTGTGCATCAATAGATTGAGGAAATTGGTGCCCAGATTGCTAATCCCCCTCTACATTGGTGGTTTGGTCTTGGGGGTTTTTTGGGTGGTGGAAGCTCTAGGGGTAAGATATAGTTTACCTGGTGCCAAATGCTTCTACTGCACAGATGGTTCACAGCTTTCTAAAGAAAGGATATCTCATAAACTTTTCTTTCCCCAACTCTGGGCTCTTGCATGAAGAACAAAACCAATCTTTTATCTGTCTCAAAGAGGGGGTAACAAATTAGTCTCCCCATCTCCTGTGTATCTGAACCTTATTACTCTTCCTCCGTGTGTTTTTCTGAACAGCTGTCTGATACCTGATGACCAACCCACCTCCCAGCTATGAGTTTGGACAATGTGCAAGGTGACATAGTGGGAGAGCGTTAAAATCGGTTTAGTAGCTGCAGCAATGATGATGGAAGGACATTTTAAATGAACTGATGAGAGTTCCCCTTCAGGTTCTTTCCCTTAAGGAATCAGGTATTTGAACAAATCTAAGTCATTGCTATTGCTTCACATTTGGCTTAAGAGACAGTAGGAAATATCTTCATACCCTCTTACCAAACAGTTCGCTTATGGACAGCCATCCCTTTTGGACATGTATGGTTACTATGATTGTTCTCTATATACGGTTTTTGCCCTGTGAGCATATTAGCTGTACCAGTGAATAGTTGTTGACTGTCATATAAACCCTTTCTATAATTCACACACATGGCCGCTGGCTGAACTGATTCTTGTAGATCTATGCCTGCAATTTTATACATTAATTATGTAATCCTGATGAAGGAATTGAAAACCATTTTCATCTTCTTGACATATTGCTGTGGGATGCATACTAGTAACAGGACAATCATTGACCATTTGTCCTTATGCGGTTTTCTGAGAGGATGAGTAGTATGCTCTTGGCACACGTATTCCTCCAAATGATGCCCAGTAAACTATATACTCTTCCATGGATGCTACAATAGTGTTTTAGTGCAGTATAAGCACTAGCCAAGTTCTGGATAATGAACATTTTTCTGTCTGCACTTTTCCCTTCCCTCCCTCCATCCCCGCTTGCTTGCTTGCTTCCTTCCTTCCTTCCTTCTTTCCTCTCTTCCTCCTTCCCTTCCTCCCTACTTTCCACAAAGCCTAAATTTGCAAGCTGTTCTTGCTTGTTACTATGTATGTTTTCAGGTAGCAAAATTAATTTAACATGATCATTAATGCCCGTACCTAATTTAATGTCCCCATTCATAGGAGAAGGAGTATACTTTTAATTTGTGAAATATGGACAGCCGGAAAATACTTCTGTTAGAGCATTTTATGATCATTCCTTTTTAATATTAAGACTAGTGACAGTTGCAATCCCTACTTTCCCTTCTTTTTTCTTTTTTTTTTTTTCTGGTTACCTTTTTATTCTTTTTAAATTGTATTCTTGTTCCTCAAGCAGTGCATGTAATGCAGGGGAATAAGAGACTGCAGGAGCTCAAGTACATGCCCTCTCACATTTGGTTATGTAAAGCAAGCTAAACGGCAATTCACAGCAACAGCACTCTCTGGATTGTGCCAAAAGCACAAAATAACTCATATTTTCTTGTTCTACGATTCAAGTTAGAGGCAGAGCAATGGCCCTTCACACTTTCTGACAGTGTGGTGGGTTATTTTTTGTAATAAAATACTTTCTGTGGCAACAATTCATCATTTATTCACTATGTGAAATACATAATAATGGTGGCAATGTAAAAGAGCTAATAAATTGCTAGTCCTTCTACAGCAATAAAGTAACATATAAATAGTGATGGAACATTTATAGTTCTTGACATGATACAGCATGTGGAGAATATTACCATCAAAGATTAATTTTATTTGGAAGAAGTTACCAAGGGCAAGTACATCATTAAAAACAATTGCATTTTAAGCTGGATATTAAAAAAAAAAAAAAAAGGCAGGCAATTCATTTGTGTTGAATGAATTGACCGTATAACCTTGGATGAAAAAAAAAAAANNNNAAAAAAAAAAAATTACTATACATCCAAAGGATTAAGGCAGACACTGACAAATTGATGGAAGTCTGTCAATGGATCACACAAAATTATTTAATAAGTCATTGAAGAACTCTGGATTGCTTAATGGAATAAAGTGTTCTAACAATGTAATCTTTTAGCAGTTTTTACAGACATAAAAGGGAGTATTTTGCATATTTGTGCTATCAGCTCAGATGGTCTTATAACTTTGTGTCTCTGGATCACAATACAGGCACCTTTTCCAAGTTGCAAAGAGACTCTGCAGGAAGGTTACACATAATTTAAGAATGCAAATAATTTTTTTTCCCTGTAAATATATCCAATAGATGGCCAAGATTAATAATCTCCCAGATTAACATTTAATATGCTTGCTATTTGAGATGGGACACTTAATGTGTCTTTGCTAGTACACAGTCATTCATCAGAGGGGGAAGGATGGCCTCTCTTGCTCCTTGGATTGGGCTGATCCTTGATGTTGCTAAATCGTCATCTTTCCACATATATATTTTTTTTACCTTGGGATTTAGTACATTTCCACATCAATGCTTTTCATCTTTAATACCTGAGTTGCTGACTGTCTTATCTCAATTATCCTACCTCTTCCTCCATTTTTACCCTTGTTACCTTTTATGGTTCTTTCCTGTACACTTTCTCACAGCTGTTTTTTTCACAATTTATCAATTTTCTCAAAATTTTGAGTCAAGTTTGTACACAGCTGGATTGTATTAAAACTAGACCTTGTATGACAGACAGCCGAACCACTTGGAAAAGATTTACAGCCTTTTTCTATTTCCTTATTTACATAGAGTTAGCTTCCTCCATAAGCACAAAGTTCTATGTAACTGTGGGCTGTATGGAAGGAAGAAACACATCAGAGGAGAATGATAATGTAAATTGTTTTAAGGTACCCTTTCAGTATTTTGTTCCAAGGATGCCTTACATAACTAAAAAGCTCTTCATTGCCTTTGCTTGGCTTATGTACCTGGTATGGTGAATAGGATTGATATACCATACATAATAACTAAAGAAGCGGTAGCTTAAAAATATCATGGAATAGTTTGGTGGTGGAACATGCTACATTTTTTCCCGGCATTCAGAGTTTATTTGACCAAGTGCAGAGGGAAAATGATTTAGGGAGCGAAAAGAGTTCTGAATTGACCAATGGCTATGTAGTAGGAAAATATAAAGCTATGTAAATGTTAAAAATCTTTTCATGTAGCTTTATTATTCAGAAACTGTAATTTTCTCATGAAAAAAGATGGGGGCGGGGGGGAGAAGAAAAATCACTTCCGACCCTTCCTCAGTTCAGAAGATCGCTTTCATGGCCAACCTCTTTGAATACATGCAAAACATAAAATCGTCCCAGACATAGGAAGTCACCTACAGAGATAAGCTGGCAAATAAAGGGCCTTGGACTTGAAATTAATGACCATTGTGGGAAAATGTGAAAATGAGTGAAGCACTCACAAGTTCTCAGAAGACAGGTGTTACTGTAACCTGTTAAAATCACCCAGCTCTCCACAGTTTTTCAGATTTGTTTTCATTCACCATAAACTGTATTTCCAATTTGGTTAAATGAATAGAATTATATTTTTAATTTATGGTGTCATCTATGGTATGCCTCCTCATTGGCATATTCTTGATTACATTGGCTAACAGTAAATAATACTTCTTGCTGGCTGTTTACAGTAACAATTTGCTACCATTTAGGGTCATAATCCAACTTTAAGGACAGTGAAATATACTAAAATTAAGTTGGTAAGAAAAATAAAGGAAAAACTAAATCATGGTAATTTTAGAATCCATCTAAGCCTTCCCTAGCGTAAAAATAAAAGTGGCAACAATGACTGAAGCCTTTACAAATCTCATTTTCTGGGATAATGTGTAGTCTGGTTAGGCCAGAGAAAAAAGTAATAGGAGATCCCAAGTTTTTAAAATTGAAATGACGATCAAAGAGTATATTTCAGAAATCAAGGATTACCTGGACTACAAGCTACCATAGGACTTAACGGTATTTTGGACATATTCTTTCCTTCTAATTGTGTTGTAGGGAAGATAGCCTAAACTGCTACAAAAATTTTTTTGTCAGATAAAATGTCTATGCCATCAATAGATTTATGTTACACAAATGAAATAAGAGATTTCCATACATTGTGTTAATGCAAGGAAGAGAGGTGAGCCATGGAACACAGGTTAAAGACATAATCTGCACAAGTTCCATGCATTTTGTTGCTAATTAGGTTATGTTAACACTTATTTTATAAAAAGCAATGAGTTTTGAATCTTATGAAATGTCCTAAAAACCACACTTTTGTGGATAACCTAGAATGAAAAAGCAAAAAAAAAAGATATCTATTAAACTCCTAGACTTAAGATGGAGATACTTTCAACCTTAGTAAAGGTCATTTTTTCAATCATGCTAATAGGAGTCCATCATGATTTTAATCTTATTCTCTAGAAAACAAGAAACTTCTACCACTTCTAAAACAAAGGAAAGTGTTATTTGTTTGTTGGTTTGTTTGTGGCTTTTTTTTTTTTGGTTTTTACCTCGGTCTTTTTGTCAGATAGTAAATTCAGTACTACGCATTGCCTACCCAGAGGAATTAGGGATTTAATGTATTTCTACATTGTACTATACTTTCTCCATGAAAAGCCAGCTGGCAGCTACTGAATACCTGTTCTCTGCATTGATAGAAAAGAGAGAGAAAATATGTAATAGGAAATGAAGCATCAGAGGAGTGCAGATCTGAGAGTGATCCTCTAAATGAATGACCTCCTTACAAGTGACCTAAAAACAAGCTACGAAAACAACTGAATTTGTGACGGGAAAACAGTTACTATTTTCTTCTTCTGTTAAAAAATAAATATATTCATTACCACAGTTGGTTTTTAAGGCTTGGTTTGTGTTTGGAATTGCCACAGGGTAGCTGTGTGACACACAAGAGATGCATGCTAGCACTTAATCGAAGCTTGATGCTGCTCTGAGGTAGCCAACAGTCAGATATCCTCTCTGAACCCCTACCAGTAGACTTCTGTGTGGTCTCAAAAGAACCAGTCCTTGCTGTCCTTAACAGCTATCTTTAATATATGTTACTGCCTGTCTTTTGTCATCCCAGTTTCCGTGAATGAAGCCAAGAAGCAACAGACTGGTGTTCCTATGTATCCGAAAAAAAAAAAAGAGCATTTTTCGACACTTTTAATATTTTATTAAGTAAATCCCTTGATTATTTGAAGGAGTTTAAGACTTAACTGAACTTACCTTATAGAAAAGAGATATTTAACTTTTGACTTTTGTAAGTTCTGGGGCTTAAAACAAGAGGAACAAAACCTTACAGAGTGAAGGAGACTTAAGTTCTTTTTTAACAAAAGAGTAAAGAATTGCTGAATGCAAACTGTAGATCTGGCTGAGCAATCATGGTAGGTGGAAGTTTTAGGAGAATGGCAAGCATGCTTTCTGTAAGTATTTGCAGGGTATGAACATCATGAGTGAGATCTTGACTCATACCAAATCAATGGCAAAACCCCAACTGATTTCAGTAAGACTGGAGTTTCAGCTGCAGCAAGAGAGAGGGATTAGGTATTCAAGAAAAGGCATAAAAGAAGAGACTAAGATGAAAGAGAAAAATTGAGGATAACAACCCTGCCTCTTCAAAAATTGCATATTTATATATTAAACATATATAAACATACATATATACATTCATATACTAGTCAAAATACAGGTCTATGGATTAATACATAGGATTAATACGAGGCGGCAATGGAAACTCATCTTGTGTCTGAGATCCAACAGACTTCTTTTAGAGTAGCAGACATCAGGTTGTGCTATGACACAGAGCTATGTAACCTATTTGTTTTTCACATTATGTTATTATAAACATTGAGCTCTAGGATGTGCTTATTTTTAAGATATATAAGATACATAAGATATATAAGTATAGATAGATTTCTAATATTATGAAAAGTAGTCTTGGTGGATAACAGAGACTTGATTTTCTTCTTTGAGGCAAATACTTAAAGGCAAAATTTGGCCAAGATGTTGGAGATAAGACAGCAATACATAGCCTAAGATTTCTGGAAAGAGGTGTTGTAAGTGGAGTTCCTTGGGAATTCATCAAATAGTACTTTATGTCTGCTATTTGCCACTGCCTCTGAACCAAACCTTTTGCTGAAATGTGTAGTTTCTTTTAGCAAGATTGTTCCTGTACAGGAAGGACTTCTAAGCTGCTAAAATAGAATATGAAGAAAACAGATTCTGATTAATCAATACATTATCCAGCTTGAAATATATTACAACTGCAATTATAATTCACATAAATATCTTCTTTCATCCAGAACAACTATTAATTTTACCAAAATCAACCACATCCTTATGTATTTATACTCTTGTCATCTCTCCTATGTATAATTTTCCTGTGAGTACTCTGAAAAACAAGGAATTTTCCTGACCAAGGATATTTATTATGCTTGATTTGCATTTTAATCTTTCCGCAGACAGGAAAAAAATTCTCAGCTGTTTCTATTTGTGAAAGTGTGTCTTCTGATTGTTATGTATAAAGGAAGTAACTCTAAGTGTATGTACTCTGCTTCATTGATTTTTTTGTCTGCTGGGAAGCCAATGACAGGCCTCAGACATCTCACAATGCTCAGAACAGAGGTAATGGTGGTATCATTATCAGGACACTGCTGTCAGAAAAAAAAGCAAACACTTTTGAACTTGGTGATAACAGTAAACTCAGTAACAACCTTTGTAAATCATTAAGTAACAAAGTTAAGCTTTGATACCTTAATACAACATTCTTATACAATTATGCTAACAGAACATTTGTCTCAGTAGTACTTCAAATTGAAACAATAATTAGCAATACCAAAAAAAATAATTAGGAAATTACTTTAACAGGGCATATTTTAACGTATTGACAATAGTCTCAATGAAGGCATTTCTTTCTCTTGCAGGAGATAGAGTGTCAGCAAAAAAAAGAATCAATAAGACTTCCAGACAATAAATAAACCCTAATTAGCTTTTACTGCATGTAGTATCTCATATAAAGATAGTAACTCCTTGTGTTCCCAAGAAAAGTGCTTTTGTTTCTCCTAAAGCTCCATTGCAGAGCATCTCTGAGTCGACACTGGTAAATATCTTTACAAAGGGAAAAAGGGAGTACCCATGCTGGTCAGCCTTACCTCAATGCCTGGAAAGGTGATGGAGCGACTAGTCCTGGAAACTATTTCCAGATGTGTGAAGGACAAGAAGGTGATTGGCAATAGTCAGCATGAATTCACAAAGTGACCTCATGAAAAGTCAGCAAAGGGAAGCGCAGTCCTGCACTGAAGGAGGAGTAATCCCGCGCATCATTATATGCTGGGGGCTGGCCAGCTAGAAAACAAGATTTGCAGAAAAGGACCTAGGAGTGCCCTTGCAGCAAAGAAGGTTAGTGATGGGCTGCATTAGGCAAAGTATGGCCAGCAGATCGAAGGAGGTGATCCTTCCCCTTTACAAAGCACTGCTAAGGCCCCATCTGGAGCACCATGTCACAGAATCATGGAATCACAGGTTGAGGTTGGAAGGACCGCTGGAGGTCATTCTGACCAACTTCCCCTACTCAAGCAGTGCCACCTACGGCAGGTTGCCCAGGACCATGTCTAGATGGTTTTTTGAATATCTCTAAGGAGGGGAGGCTCCAGAGCCCCTCTGAGCAACATGTGCCAGTGCTCAGTCACCCTCACAGTGAAACACTATTTCCTTCTGTCCAGACCAAACCTCCTGTGTTTCATTCACTTCGTGTTCATTGCCTCTGGTCCTGTCAGCTGGGCACCACTGAAAGGAGCCTGGCTCCGTGCTGTTTGCACCCTCCCTTAAGGTACTTATATACACTGATGAGATCCCCCAGGTCTTCCCTTCTGTAGGCCAAACAGTCCCAGCTCTCTCAGCTTTTCCTCATAGGAGATATCCTCCAATCCGTTGATCATCTTTGTGGCCCTTTGTTGGACCCTCTTCAGTATGTCTGTGTCTCTCTTGTACTGGGAAGATCAGAACCGAACACAGTACTCCAGATGTGGCCTCAACAGTGCTGAATAAAGGGGAAGGATCACCTCCCTCGAGCTGCTGGCAGTCCTCTACCTAACACAGCCCAGGATAACATTTGCCTTCTTTGCAGTAAGGGAGCATTGCTGGCTCATATTCAGCTTGGTTTCTGCCAGGACAGTCAAACGTACTAGCAGACCACGTTGCTACCTGTTCACAATTTTTTTTTACAGTATGATTAAGAGTGAGATGCCTAAGTATTTTCTGAAAAGTCTTCTAAAGTGAAATACCATTCCCTATTCAAGTTTTTTGCATTTGTAAATTTACTGTGACTCCAAGTAGTATATATATGAGCTATGCAGTAAAATAACCAGTGGTACCACGTGAGAAATACCACATTGGAAATATAAAGCAACTTTTTAATAGGGTACACAGTTCTGAGCAATCACACATCTTGATTGTTATTGTCTAAATTAATCATGGTTAGTTGACAAACCTAGTCTTACGGAACGGTTAAGAAGTTAAACATCTTTGAACAGTTTGAAGCATATTTCGTTTCAGCCAATGTAAAGCCTAGCTATCTGTACAAAGGGTTTGGGAAGTAAGCGTGCAGACTATGCAGTTCATTAGAGCACTATATCTGTATAATAGGGATTTATTTTCCCTGCCTGTCAGCTCACTGCCTATTATTGTCTGTCAAGTCAGACTTTTGTGAGTCATGGTCTACAGTATGATATTTGAAAGCCAGAGCTTTGTAGATGTGCCCCACCATTATTGGTTAGGCAAAGAAGCTTTTTCATTTGCTTAATGTACGGGAGTAAAAGGTTTTCTAAGATTCTGGGGTGTCAAAAATTAGACAAGTCTTCAGTATCTGATAAGTTCCCAGTGAACTGCTATTAGGAAACACAACAGGAAAGCCATCTTTACAGAGGCAGCAAAAATGAATACAGAATAAATTCCCTCAGCGAAGTGTTCTAAACTTTCCAATAAGGAAAAAAATCATACAGCAGCAACACAGGTTCACTATGGTATCTTTTTGGTAAAAGGTAGTAATTCCTAGAGCAATGGATAAATAAGTGGGATACAGCTTAATAGGTGTAATATTTCACTTGGCACTGTGATTTATTTTATTGAACATCAGTAAGTGTTATAATATTTAAATTAACCTTTTTACTGTGAATTTAAGAGATGGCATAGCAAGCAGCAAGAAATCTTGCTCTCTGCTTCAGACTCCCTAAATAATGTCAATAACGACAGCAAAATCTAAGCTCCCTTCACCGTTAACAGTGAAAGACAGGCACATCTAAAGGTGTATCTGCCTATCTTGGGTACCCGTTTGTAGAGCAAGATGAATAAGCTTCCAGAGGTTCCTTTAAGATCCCCAAACACCTTCTATTAAATCTAGCCCTCTTGTTGCTTACAATGAGCATAAAGAACAGAGCCTGAGAAGCTACCAGTTATTTAAATGTCAACTAAACATGCCCTAGCTCAATGACTTTAATAGTGTTGCAGAGCATTAATGACAAGACTTGATTTGCTGCAGTATTATTTTTAAAGTAGAAACAAACCCCAAACCACCATAGTGACTGCAGTGGGTTGTGTATCATATTTGAAGAAAAAATATTTTTGTCATAAACTTCATAAGTAGTTCATAAACCATTCATCTTTACTTTGAGTAAGAATGTGTAGCAAAGGGTTTAATATTATAAAAGTCATCACATGGATTCCAAATATTGTGAGATGGTATAGTGCTGCTATATGAAGTAAATTCTTAGACATATTCACTGATTTATTGTGAGTAGTGTGTCAAACTTTTAAAGGGAAAATAACATACTATTTACAGCTGCTTTCAGCTTCCTACTTTTTTCCTTGCTCAATAGCTATAATACCGTATAAATTTACCATATAAGTTCTCGAAGATTTTTCATTCTAATTCCAATATGGCAATGCTAGAAACCTATGTGAGGATTATAAAATGTGAAAATTGATTTGTTCTTCTCTGAATATTCAATCATATAATTTTTAAAAATAGTTGTGTCTCAATGACCCATGTATTGTACACATAAAATAGAAACTGCACACCCAATTTTCACTTTGGGTTTAGCAATAAAAATAAAGATATGAAAACTTTATGAATACTTTGACAAAAATAAATTACTATAAAATATAAAGTACTTTTATAAAGGTAACTTTAATGAAGTTCATATTTGGAGTACTGTGTCCATTTCTAGGTTCCTCAGTGCAAGAAAGATACAGAAATAATGGAGCCAATCCAGTGCATGGCCACAAAAATGATAAAGACACAGAGACTGGAGCTTCTTTCCTGTGTGGAGAGGCTGAGAGAGCTGGGTCTATTCCTTCTGGAGACAAACGCTGAAGGCTCATACGCAATTCTCTCAATTTGTGTAAGTACCCGAGCCTGACTCTCATCAGTAGTACCCAGGACAAGAGACAATAGGCAAAAATTAAAACACATGAGATTCTATCTGAACACATGAAAACACTTTTTTTAAAATTTTTGTTGTGAAGGTGTACAAACACCGCAGCCTATCCAGAGAGGCTGTGGAGGCTCCATCCACAGAGATGTTCAGAACCCAAATGGACATGATCCTGGGCAACCTGCTCTAGGTAGCCCTGCTTAAACAATGGGGTTGGACCAGATAATCTCAAGAGGTTCCTTCCAACTTTAATGATTCTGTCATTCTGTGATTTATTTATAAATTATTTAAAAGCATTTAGCAAATTATGTTTTAGCTACCGTATAAACCACTTGCAAACTAGAATGCACAAAATCATTTATAAGCTTCTCTGTGGTACACTGGAAACCTTCTCATTCATTTCTAAGCATCTATTTTATTAAGCATTTATAAATATCAGCTGCATTTAAACCATTATTACCACAGCTCAACCGCTAGGCTCCAAATAATTTTTTTGTGGTTAAACCCCATGCTGCTCAGCACCAGAAGCAGAGCTAAAAAGACCTGGCAGCCCATGATGATGGTCCCATTCAATTTACCTGGATTAAAGAATGGGTCATTTTGTAAGGGCCTTTCGAGTGCCCTTCCAATGGCTCCAAACCATGCCAAAACAGAGAATATCTGAAGTCCACATAGATAACATATTAGTGTCTAATGAGGCAACACCAAAGAATCCAGGAGATATAATGAAAAATTTAGCCACTGGGACTTAATATTTCACTCTTCCAAAACATTTTTTTCATTCTTTGTTATGGCATGACAGAACCTTGACACTAATATTTACCATTTCGTTTATGTTTGTGAAGTTCTGTTTAATTCTGCACTGGGTGTAGGTGTCGAGGTGGAGGGGGCTGCAGGGGTGGCCTCTAGGGGAAGAGGCCACAGGCTCCCTTTTGCTGGTTCCAACCGGTTCCAGCCGGCTCTAAAGGACCCACTGTGGGACACAGCTGAGCCCGTCCACCATGGGTATGGCACCTCTGGGAAAACGTATATAAGAAAGGGCAGAAACTGCCTATAGAGATGAGGGGAAAAAAGAGGGTGAGAAGTACCCACGGAGACCCATGGAGGACTGGATTTTCCCCTGCAGCCTGTGGGGATCCCACGCCGGAGCAGGGAAAATCGTGAGAGGAAGGGGTGGCAGAGAGAAACCGGGAGGTGCTGTTGGTGCTGACAGCACCACCCGTGTCCCCCATCTCCCCTGCCCCGCTCAGGGGAGGGCGGAGGAGTTGGGAATGGAGGAGACAAGTTGAGCCTGGGAAAGGAGGGGAAGAAAGATGTTGTCTTAATGTTTGTCTTTCTGTTTTCCGCTACATTTTTATTTTAACTAACCACAAACTAAGTTAATCTTCCCCAAGCTGAGGTTGTCTTGCCTTTGATGATAATTCATAAATGATGTCCCTGTCTTTATCTTGGCCTACAAAATTTCTTATTCGTGTTTTCATTTTTTCCCCCATCTTGCTGAGGGGAGAGTGAGTGAGCTAGTGAGGGCTAACCCGCTGCAAGTTCTTAAAGGTGAACATAAATTAAAAGAGATAGTGAACTATACTTCTTTTGTATTGGTATGATAAATCTTCCCTCAGGCTTCTGTCCGAAGTTTGCAGAGGCTTAACTGAACACTGCTTACTTTGAGCATTCATTTCCGATTCCTGCATTCTCTTCTGCTCTGTGAAATCTTCTTTGAAATCCACTAAGTTCTAATTGTTTGACACTAATATTTGCGTTGCATATATCCACTACACTTCATTTCATAAATATGTTAACACTAATTTTTGGGGCCTGCGCTGCACCTAGAGAAATGCAGGGAGACTTTACTATCAAATGGGTAGTAGGATAAGGGAGGAGTCCTTCCCTACTGGTTACAGAATAGGAAGCTTGTGTCCAGCGGCTCCAAAGATACTTTTCCAAATGAAGAAATGTGCGTGGCTGCTTTTCCTGGTAGCTAATACTAAGCACAAAATCTGCTTGAAACTCTTTTTTTCTTCAGAGGTACAGTGTTTGTGTTCCTCGAGAAAGCTCAACACAGAATTCAGACCATTTCCTAACAGCTGGTATCTGTAAGTTCTTTATCTGATCAGAATGTGTTCTTTTCCTTTAAAGAAGAATATTTTGCTTAGTGGGTATAGAATATGTATTTAATGCCCTCTTCCCAAGTGTCAGTTCTCACATTTCCTAATATGCAGTTTCATAACATTCCTATGGTATTTCCTTTGTATTGTCTCTTACCTTCTTCTTCAGAACTCATTAGATATTTTATGTCGTCTCCAATCACAAAAAGGAACAGTAGATGTATTTTTTTATTACGTTTTACTACGTGTTCATATACTATTTGACTTGAATTGCTTTGCAGTTTTTAGTCCACTTGTTTTAGCATTTTTATTTATTTATTTATTTGTTAATGGCATTAAGTCTATTCTTTCATTGATTATTGTTTTCAGGTTAAACTGTGATCTTCTGATCGCGTTTGAAAATACATGTAAAATATCTTGTTCATTAGTACTGAGATAATGGCTTTCATATTTAGGTAAACATGCAAAAGAAGAATAAAGGTAAAAAAAGAAGGCAATATTTTATATCATTATTTTGTTTCCTTTTAATAGCTTCTCAAAAGGCTTCACAGTTTACAGTATTTCTCCAATGAGATGATACTGCTTCTGACATTAGCTAGCAGAAAGGGACAAATTTATTGACTGCTATAAAAGGTCTATTTTATGGATAAAACCAGAAATACATAAGTTGCATATTTCTGAAAATTTCAGAGAGAAAACATGTATTGGCTTATTAATATTTTTTAAAAGGACAATGGACAAAATCAGCTAGTTCTTTAATTGGCCTGCTTTTTCTTGCAACTATTCCCATTATAGCGTGTGAAATCCCATTAGTAATACTTGGCAACTGAAAAATAAATTGTTCCTTTCTTAAACATTTCTTAATACGAACAAACCTCTTCATTCATTCAAACACAATAATTTGTGTGCGCACGACTGATTTTGATATACATGTATGTGCAATCATGTCATGACCATAAGCCAGTGAAGGCAAAGTAGTGCATAGTAAAGAGTGGATGGAGTCAAGAGCATATAAACTGATCAGATGAGTGCCGCGAAGATGATCGGAAGTCTGGAACACCTCTCCTATGGAGAAAGGCTGAGAGTTGGGGTTCAGCCTGGAGAAGGGAAGGCTCCAGGGACACCTTATTGTGGCCTTTTAATTATTAATAGGGGCTTATAAGAAAGATGGAGAGAATTTTTACTGGGGCCTGTAGGGATAGGACAATGGGTACCAGTTTTGAACTAAAAGAGGGTAGATTTACATGATATATACGGAAGAAATTATTTACAATAAGGGTGGTGAGAGACTGGAATAAGTCACCTAGAGAAGCTGTGGATACTCCATCCCTGGAAGTGTTCAAGGTCAGGTTGGATGGGGCTTTGAA
This sequence comes from Dromas ardeola, assembly GCA_013398915.1. Lineage (NCBI taxonomy): Eukaryota > Metazoa > Chordata > Aves > Charadriiformes > Dromadidae > Dromas > Dromas ardeola. The sequence goes on from VYZM01015644.1 coordinate 20,277, forward strand.
CAACCTGATCTAGTGGAACATTTCCCTCCCCTCTACAGGGGTGATCAAACTAGATGATCTTTAAAGGTCCCTTCCAACCCAAACTATTCTATGATTTTATGATTTTCTCAAAATAAAATTAGAATAAATATTCTAAAACCAAAGCAGAATTCAAGTGATTTCACCCACCTGTTATAAAATAAGAAAAATGCAATATAATAATTTAATTTTATGCTTTTGTGGTTTAAATTTAATTTGGGTTAATGAGTAGGCAAACAGGTCATGTATGCTCATATTTTCTATTCCATTTCCATGCATCCCAACTGAGAATAATTCCAATGAAAACGAATTTGTATTTCTAACTAATTGGCCAGTTAATGGCAGGCACTTTGGTTACAAAATGGGGTTTTGCTTGCAGACAAAATGTAAGGAGTTGACATCTGAAATAGTTAAGATTTCAGTGGGGGACGATGGCATATATGACCTCTTAAAATTAGTTTGAGGTGGCTGAAATAATAAGCTATAAAAATACCCTGGGCTTTGGCCCTTCTTGAGTGAAATACATGCTTTCTGTAATATGTAGAGCAAGACTAAAAACTGGATTTTTGAAAGTTCGAATTTTTCAATAGGAGACAGCAGCTTCTCTGTTGTTGTCAACCTGTGCTGTGGCCTTGTCTAAGAACCTAAAATTCAAAGGTGTTTCTTAAAAATTAACAATAATACACCCATAACTAGAGCAAGGAAGTCTTATAGGAAACTCTTTTTGCAACAATAAAGCACACATTCAGAGAAATGTCACTATAGAAAATAGGATATATATCCTTTCTGCTCATAGTCTGTCAAATGGATTATGTTCAGGGTTATCTTTATTGAAGGTGAGCTATCAAGCTTATCTCTACCAGTCTCCCTTCCACATCAGTTATGGACCACTGCCTTACATTGACCTCTGCTTTATCTAATACTTATTAGCCAAAGGAAGCCAAGGGGATACAAGTACAACAAGCAAATAGACAAGCAAGCAGACAATTTAAAAGTAGAGGAAGAAAGTAAAACTCAAAGAAGTAGAATTACACTTTTCATAGTATTTTTATATCAGTGCTAAAATCAACATAGTGACCCGATTTATGGAGAATGAAGAAATATGTTGAGAGCATGTTTTATCTTTTTTTCAAAATTCAAGTTTCTCAGCATACACAATTGCTTTGGAATGATTCAGTGTCTACCATTTGCTAAGGCTGCTGACATGGAAAGAAACAGTTATAATTTAGGTATATTACAGTGATGTAACTATTATCTTGGTGTGTCAGCATCTTGGTTACATTGAAATTCTTATTGCTGACAGTGATCTAAATAAATGCAGACATGTTTTCTGAGCTGAGCTCCGTTCACAGTGAGTGGAAAAAAGTAGGTAGATGCTGGAAGACACTCAAACTAGTGAAGGGTGTAGAGACAGGGTCTTATGAGGAGCAGCTGGGGGAACTGGGGTTGTTCAGTCTGGGGAAAAGGAGGCTGAGGGGACACCTTATTGCTCTCTACAACTACCTGAAAGAAGGTCGTGGCAAGGTGGGGGTCAGTCTCTTCTCCCAAGTAACAAGTGATAGGATGAGAGGAAACAGCCTCAAGTTGTGACAAGGGACATTTCAATTGTACATTAGGAAAAATTTCTTCACTGAAAGGGTTATCATAAGCATTGGAACAGGCTGCCCGTGGAAGTGGTTGAGTGACCATCCCTGCAGGTATTTAAAAGGTGGGTAAATATGTCTGTTAGGGGCATAGTTTAGTGGTGGACTTGGCAGCGTTAGGTTTAGAGTTGGACTCGATGCTCTTAAATGTCTTTCCCAACTAAGAGTTCCTTTTCCCCTCCATTAACTTCAAAGGAATTTAGGATGACTAGCTCTGTGTTAGAAGTCAATGACAGAGATATATAATATTATGTGAGGTGAACTCAAATATAGAATTTAACCATTAACCCTGCAGTAATCAGATACTTGTTTTGTATTTAGATTTTTTTATCTCAGAAGGATTGCTTGTGATAATGTTTGTTCCACATGCTCTCATGTTGTACTGAAAACTTGAAGAATAGAAACTCAGTCATAGATAATGACCAAGAGTCTTCTGGATTTTTGGTGGTTTTGTTTTTCTTTTTTTTCTTCTGTTTAATAAGTCAAAGAATATGGTTTAAAAAAAAAGCTTTCCAGTCAGCAGTTGGTGTAAGTACATGTTCAATTCTACTAAGTCCTGTCAACCATTCTTTCTCTGCAATAATACTGTGTTATCTACAATAAGAATACAGTTCTGATCCCAGTTAAAGCAATAATAACTGCTTAACATAATCAGTATTATAAGTTCAAGATTTATGCTTTTATCTCTATCTTGAAACAAAAATTCATAGGGACCCAAATCCCATAGTTTCAATGAGGCGAATTTCCTGAGAAATGGTGCCAAGTACAGAATACGATTGGATTCCAATGACATGTCCATTTCAAGGGTCATAATTAACTAATTGATTTAATTTAAGTAATAATAGATTTCTTGCACTATTCATTCCTTTCAAATAATCCAGGCTACATTAACAGTGTGTCTTTGGGAGCTACTTTTTTCACATTTAAGAGCTAATAGACACGGAACACAATTCCAAAGGACAGCACTGGGAAAAGCTTGTTATTTCCACTGTGAACATGAAGGTAAATCTTCAAAGTATTCACATGTATATACATTTTATTGCCACGATCATGACTATACTAAAGGACAGAAAAATTAGAAATTCAGCTTCTTTACAGATCCTGAACATAATTTTCTTATACTTTCTATTGCTATGATTATACAGCATTCTGCATTTCAATGCTATTGTGTTCTGCTGTGCTAGCAAGTTCATCTGAAAAACACTCAGTGACAGCAATGAAAAAGCATTGTGCTAAGCAACCGACATCACTAACATGGCAAGAAAAAAACGATTTGTCCATGCTGAAACAGTTCTTGCAACAAAAGGAATTGCAATCCCAGTTAAAGTCCCTTACCCTTTTTCAAACTGAGAACCCAAACATATTCGCAGTCCTTGCTACAGAAATCTAAATCAGACGTTTCCATGTCTTTCCTTTCACTTATAGGAGATCAAAGGTTAGTAGCTTCCAAATTCGGCTGAATTTAGACTTCCTTCTGGGCATGTTTATCAAACACATTAAATTATGTCAAGTTTCTTAAATAAAAAACTGATGGTGCTTTCTTATGACCGTAGCACTGTCTTTTACTGGTATTAAGAAAGTAGTGCCTAGAAATTCCCATGAATGTTACTTTCTAAAGAGCGAATTAAAGGCAGAATGAGGACTCAAGTTTGCCATGCCAAGCATGAAGCTCTGCTGTTAAGGGCTATGACATGTAGATTTATACGAAAAGTCTGAATAGAAATTGGGTATGCCTTGAAAACATCCAGTCCCCTGGAAAATATGATTTCTTTTTGTCTCCTTCTAATGAACTCTCTCTTTCTCCAGAAAAACTACAAGTTTATGTGTTTGTCTTTACTACTGGGTTGGTTTTTCTTTTGTGCACCCAAATGCTGAAGGGATCCTTCCTGCTTCATATAGTTTTATGAAACTATTTATGAAAAGGAGTAATGCCTTTCTAACATCATAGTCATTAGTCAAACTATTAGTTAATTGCATAAAGACTCATTCCCTTCTCCCACAAGAAGTCAAGCAAAATTTACAGCATAAATCTGTGGTTGTGAAGAATTAGACAACTCTAGTCTTCATTTACAGTCTTTGCACAGACAAGACAGAGGGTATGACTGCTTAACTGTGCATAGCTAATGGATATAATAAAAATCCTATACAAAACTGCATGGTTCTTAGACAATTTAAATAGTTTTTAAGCTATATATACTATTTAAATGTATTAAACTATTTCAAAGCCACATTTCTGCCACTATCTTCTGCTCTAATTTCTATTGTCATCATAATTTGTAAGTATGTGGTTGTTAAATTGTTTGGCATATGTTCCCAGATATTCCTTGCATATTATCTCTTCTTTTGTTCTCACATAAATTGGTAGTGGTGGAGAATATTCTGCTGATGGCCTCAAAGCTCAGGCTTGATTGCAGCAAATCTGACTGAAAGCAATAATTTCTGATTAGTAACTAACATAAATTAACTTGAGGTCTCTGTCATATTCTTAAAAAAACTTGCAATTAAAGCCCAAGTCCCACATTATTCCTTGTTACGCTTCTGGAAGAGAGTACTTAGTAAATTCACACCTTTGTTTTCATTACCCTCAGTAGCAAGTTTGAGCTGCAAGGTATTACTAATATTTTTGACTACTCTTTTTGCCAAAAATCGGGTTGGATCTGTTGTGGCTGCAAACGTTTCTATCATTTTTCCTTACCAACTGAGCAAAGAAATCTCAGTTCTTGGCTTAAACATCTAAATTACACGGAAAGTAAAAGCTACAATGTATGTCACAGTTCTGATGTCTTAAAAAAGACCTTTTATTTTATGCACAAAAATTTCCTTCTCATAGAAAACAGAGGAACACAGAGTGGGGACGCTAAGGTTGGATTTCCTCACAACAGTAAGCTGCTTTCTCTGATATAAGGTGACCTGTGTTGATTTTGTCAACATTTTTCTAGGTGCTTCATTATGCAGAAGACTGATTTTTGAGGAATTTCAGTTACTGCCAATGGAAAAATGTCAAATATAGTTTAAATAAAACGTCTTTTTGCTTATAGTTTAAATAAAACATCATATTAGTGTATTTTTACGCACTTGTAATTTTATAAACAATTTGCATATTTCCTCTTTTGAGATTTCATAAATCTCATGTTTGACTACTATTATCCGGCTAATGTCTACTTAAATACAAAGTTGCAAACTAAACTGTAAACACATTTTAAACAATATAAATCAATTGTTCATAAACGAGCTGCAGCTGTCCTGTGAGGCACACTCTTATAAATGGAAAGATAACCCACATGGGATTACTTAAAAGATAATATATTCACATTTTATGTGAAAACATGTGTTACTGGAAAACTGTCAGGATCATGCTGATGCCATTTAGGATAAGACATTGTGCACGACATTCTTTTTTTTTTTTTTCAGTTTCCTCTCAAGAGTCATTTTTTAGTAAATTCTTTGGGAGAAGGCCCTTTAAGAGTGATTTTAAAGATACTTTTTAAATGCCCTGCTTTTTCAGTCATAGTATTTTTAAGATTGGTGGTTATACCCAAGACAATTTCACAAGGTAGTGGACCGAGATATTTGCAACTTCATGAACATGACTAATACAACAAATCTATCATTTGCACTATTAATTTTCTTCATTTCACATCATCTGCCGTTAGCTCTGTCTCATTCTTTTCTCTGTCTGAACCATCTGATGTCCATTGTGCCAGTGTTGCTTTAGATCCTACTGTAGAAAAATATCCAACTACTAAGAGGCTGTGATAAAATGGTGATTTATTTCTGAAAAATTGATATCTCTAATTATAGTGGATAATTACATCTGGTAATTCATGACTACACTAGCACCACAGATTGAATTTTTTGTCCTGCTCAAAGGGATTAAGTAGTAGTAAGCAACTAAATGAGCCTAGTCCTCTCAGTTATATGTTTCTGTCCAATATTTTTGCTATGACTTTTACATATGATTACTGTAGAGAATAAAACAAAAAATGCCAAATAAAACTATTTTTCTGCACTTTATGAAGATCTATATATCCTTCTTTATTGAAACAAGCAAATAGAATTTCAAGGTTCCAAACACGGAAAATTATACTTAAAATAAAGCAAAAATGTTAAGAATTCATGTCGTTAAAAATGAGCTATTATTTACATCTAACAAGGAGACATGAAGTTGGCAGGCATTCGGGTGGATAAAGTGATGTATTATAAATACTTAGAAAAAGAAAAGATAAAAGCCTGTTTGCTTGCTTGCTTGCTTTCTGTTTTTATTAATGTCTGCATTTTCATTGCAGTATATCAAGGTCTTGGGGGCACTACCAGGCCTGACTGTTCCCGCTCAACCTCCTTCGGGGCCATCAGTCCCTGGCTGTGACCCCACACTCCCTTTCAGCACCCCCAGAGCTCTCGGCCCCTGCCCCAGTGACGCCACAGCAGCGCCAGTCTCCAGCTCCCCGCAGCCCTGCCAAGCTGTGGCACCCACTGAGCGGGGTACCCACCTGTGGACCCCTGTCCCGGCCCAGCTTCAGCCCATCCCCATCCCCAGGGAGGCGCCCAGTGCCCAGGGCTGGGGCTGCCCCTGGTGCCCTCCAGCCCTCCCTGCTCTCCAGCTGGGATGGTGGGACAGGCCCCGGCTACCAGGCTGCGTCCTGCTGCTCCCATGAGGAGCCCCTGCAACTCCCAGTGCCCTGACCCCAGGGACCTGCCGGCCCTCAGTGCATCCTGACGCAGTAGAAAATATTCTCAATTTTTTTCTCTGAGAATTTCTGGAATTAAAACGGTGGGTTTTGCCTTCAAGAGTTGTTTTCTTCCATCATAAACTTAAAAAAAAAAAAAAAAGAAAGATGAAAACATGTAGGTTTTCCTGAGTAAAGAACTTGAGGATTTAAATTTTGGCATTGATTATCTATAGTAGCTGTTAAATCTTGTATCCTGTTCTAGTCCATTGTGATCAATCTATAAAGGAAAATAAAGACAGAAACCCTTAACATACAATTGGTTACCAAACATACTCAATCTGGTGCAACTGGCTAATGGAAAAATAGAAATATGAAATGGGATGAATATTTCTATCTCTTATTAGGAAGAAATGGAGAAAAAAAAGTCTACTTATACCAGTAAAGTGGAAAAGAACCAAATCTGACAGGGAGTGCTGACTTTCACTGTCTTTTTTCATATCATAGAATCATAGAACGGTTTGGGTTGGAAGGGACCTTAAAGGTCATCTAGTTCCAAACCCCTTGACATGGGCAGGGACACCTCCCACTAGACCAGGTTACTTAAAGCCCCATCCAGCCTGGCCTTGAACATCTCCAGGGATGGGGCATCCACAACTTCCCTGGGCAACCTGTTCTAGTGCCTCACCACCCTCATAATGTAGAATTTCTTCATAACATCTAATCTAAACTTACCCTCTTTCAGGTTAAAGCCATTGCCCCTTGTCCTATCACTAAACTCCCTGATAAGGAGTCCCTCCTCATCTTTCCTGTAGGCTCCCTTTAGGTACTGGAAGGCCGCTATAAGGTCTCCCTGGAGCCATCTCTTCTCCAGGCTGAACGAGCCCAACTCTCTCAGCCTGTCTTCATAGGAGAGATGCTTCAGCCCTCTGACCATCTCCCTTTCTTGCAATATTCCAGCCTATAAGCAATCAGTATTTATTTTTTTTTATTGAACTGCTAACTGTATATTCAGCAAAAAGTAGGAAAGAAATCAAACCCGATATCTACTATGACTGGCCAGAAACTCAGTTTTATTAAAAATTAATCCAAATTCTACACATGTGTAGTTAAGCACTTTCTTCAATAACGTGAGGCAAAAAGATATACATAATGCATAGGTAGGCAATATTAACATGCAACAGAAAATCCTTTACTGTTAATGTGCTGACAGGTGTGCATCTGCAACAAAGACTAGCAGAACCACCAAAAAGGAGAGTTTTGAATATTGTATCTATGTATGTGTATGTGAATAAATGTAAGGATAATGTTTAATTAAAGCCAGATACATATTTTTTATACTTTTTTATATCAGTATAATTCAGATGTGGCTGTTGCACATGCCAAAGGAGTTCAGTTCAGTTTGTTAAATGATTTCTTTCTTAAAGCAAAGAATTTATTTATCTTGTACTAACCCTGTATCGTTGTCGTGGTTTAATCCCAGCTAGCAATTTAGTGCCCTGCTCGCTCACTCCCCCCTGCCCCTACCCCCAGGAGGATGGAGGCAAGAGAACTGGAAAGGTAAAAGTGAGAAAATTTGTGGGTTGACATAAGAACAGTTTCATAATTTAAATAAAATATAATAATAATAATAATAATAATAATAATAATAATAATAATAATAGGAAAATAACAACAACTGAAAAATAAACCCCAAGAAAGTCAAGTGATGCAAACTAAAAGAGCTGCTCACCACCAACTGACCAGTGCCAAGCCAGGTCCTGAGCATTGTCCCCCAGCCAACATACTAGTGTATGGCTAAGCGTGATGTCATATGGCATGGAANAAGCTGTGGCACCCACTGAGCGGGGTACCCACCTGTGGACCCCTGTCCCGGCCCAGCTTCAGCCCATCCCCATCCCCAGGGAGGCGCCCAGTGCCCAGGGCTGGGGCTGCCCCTGGTGCCCTCCAGCCCTCCCTGCTCTCCAGCTGGGATGGTGGGACAGGCCCCGGCTACCAGGCTGCGTCCTGCTGCTCCCATGAGGAGCCCCTGCAACTCCCAGTGCCCTGACCCCAGGGACCTGCCGGCCCTCAGTGCATCCTGACGCAGTAGAAAATATTCTCAATTTTTTTCTCTGAGAATTTCTGGAATTAAAACGGTGGGTTTTGCCTTCAAGAGTTGTTTTCTTCCATCATAAACTTAAAAAAAAAAAAAAAAGAAAGATGAAAACATGTAGGTTTTCCTGAGTAAAGAACTTGAGGATTTAAATTTTGGCATTGATTATCTATAGTAGCTGTTAAATCTTGTATCCTGTTCTAGTCCATTGTGATCAATCTATAAAGGAAAATAAAGACAGAAACCCTTAACATACAATTGGTTACCAAACATACTCAATCTGGTGCAACTGGCTAATGGAAAAATAGAAATATGAAATGGGATGAATATTTCTATCTCTTATTAGGAAGAAATGGAGAAAAAAAAGTCTACTTATACCAGTAAAGTGGAAAAGAACCAAATCTGACAGGGAGTGCTGACTTTCACTGTCTTTTTTCATATCATAGAATCATAGAACGGTTTGGGTTGGAAGGGACCTTAAAGGTCATCTAGTTCCAAACCCCTTGACATGGGCAGGGACACCTCCCACTAGACCAGGTTACTTAAAGCCCCATCCAGCCTGGCCTTGAACATCTCCAGGGATGGGGCATCCACAACTTCCCTGGGCAACCTGTTCTAGTGCCTCACCACCCTCATAATGTAGAATTTCTTCATAACATCTAATCTAAACTTACCCTCTTTCAGGTTAAAGCCATTGCCCCTTGTCCTATCAC
>VYZM01015644.1:30124-46566 GCA_013398915.1 Dromas ardeola
TAATAATAATAATAATAATAATAGGAAAATAACAACAACTGAAAAATAAACCCCAAGAAAGTCAAGTGATGCAAACTAAAAGAGCTGCTCACCACCAACTGACCAGTGCCAAGCCAGGTCCTGAGCATTGTCCCCCAGCCAACATACTAGTGTATGGCTAAGCGTGATGTCATATGGCATGGAATATCCCGTTGGTCGGTTGGGCTCAGCAGTCCCAGCTGTGTCCCCTCCCAGCTTTTTGTGCACTCCCAACCTGCTCAGTGGTGAGGGGCTATGAGCAGCAGAAAAGGCCCTGGCTCTGCGTAAATACTGCTCAGCAATAACTAAACCATCCCTGTGTTATCAACACCGTTTCCAGCACTATGTATCCAAAACATAGCCCCATTCTAGCTACTATGAAGAAAATTAACCCTCTCCCAGCCAAAACCAGCACAAGCATAGAAAATAAAGTTTATAGAAATAGATGGTTCATCCTTTGGGTAACTTGGATTATAAGTGGAGCTTCTTTTATGCACAATTCATAACTTCACTGGAAAAACAGGAACAAAAATTCGGGAAACAAAAACATTCAAGATTGGTGAAGCACCGATAAAAAAGAGAGGGATGTCTAAAATTTAAGTATCTATGACAATGGGGCAGGATAAATGTAATCCTACAGAGATTTAACAATAATTCTACACAAACCCAAGGAACTACGAGTGTCCAATACCCTTGGATTCTTCCCCTCTAAGTACATTAATTTTGCTTTCTATTAATACCAAAACAGTAACTGAATTAAACATTTTTCAAGTCATACTGATCTTTCTTTTGGCTGCACCAGTCTTTCCACATGAAAATGAGGAGACTTGCTATTTGGATGTATATGTCTTTGCTTTTGACTATTACTTGAGTAACCACTGTACAATAATGTTTTAATTTACTCAATGATGATATTCCATGAAAGGATGGTGAATAACTTCAACATAGTAAATATTTGAATATTTTTAAAATACAAAAATCAATATATGAAATCTAAGATATATTTTTATTCAACACATCTATGAAATGTGTCATGAAAACTGTAGCATCCTGACCACTTCCTTCTTTCCATGAGGAGAAGAAAACTTATGAAAAAGATTATAGCACATCAAAATCCACCTATTTCCTGGCTTCACCTGATGCACCTGTACAAATTTATGAAATGGTGAGTCAGAAGAAATCGATGGGTAGAGGCTGGACTGTCCTATATATTATAGGGTAGTTCAGGTTGGAAGGGACCTGAGGAGGTCTCTGGTCCAACCAACTGCTCAACACGGGGTCAGCTCTGATACCAGAGTACATTGTTCAGAGTTTGATCCAGCTGGGTCTTGGAACCCCCAAGGACAGAGGCTGCAGAACCTCTCTGAGTAGCCTTTTCCACTGCTTGCTTGTCTATATAGGGAAAATTTTTATCTTTATTTCCAGTCTGAACCACTCTTGCTTCAACTTATGCCCATTTACTGTTACCCTCTCTCCAAACAGCTCTGTGAAAAGACTCACCCTCCTGGCTTGGTGACAAACTCCTCTCAAAGCTGTCCCTTCTCCAGCCTGAACAAGCCCAGTACCCTCAGCCTCAGCGTATTGGTGTATTGATCTATTTTCAGCATTATATTCTCCCCTGCACCTAAGAATCTTCAAGCATTCCAACCCTGAAAGTGCAATCCACAGGAACAATTTACAGTAACTATACTACTGACTATGCATCCAAATATGGGCTATATCAATGCAGAGCTGGGATAGGATAGCAATCATATTACATCTGTCACTGGCAGACAGGAACATCTGGAATTCTGGTTGAAAAATATGAGACTGATGCAGCTCAAATTGTGTAAATTTGCATCAAATCTCTCAATAGCAAATCAATTAATTAGAAAAGAATAGGAATGTTTGGTTTTTTTTTGGTTACTAGAGATGGAACTCTGCCCCATATATCAGACAGAAAAACAGTTGAAGAGATATATTTTAGATAATAGCATCAGGGTCAGTACATCTGGCTGAGTATTCACTTTTCTCAGATCTTTTCAATAAAGCATGTGACAATTACACAGATTTAATACAGTAAGGTTCGGGGCATTCAGCAAAATGAGTCGGCTTATGGAAATCAATTGTGGAAATAAACTTTCTACATTTTTGTCAGAGAGAGTATTTGTTATAATACAAATAATATGCGTAATACAGAATGGGGGTGAAAGAATGGTATCTTCTGCTGATCAGAGCTGCTGATTGATATATTGTTCTTTTATGGCCAGTTTACTAGACCAGTTTGCTCCCATTTGCAGTGCTAAAGTGAGAACAAATTAAATAGAAAAATCCACAAAACCTAAATCATAGTTTTGATTTTATTGTAAGGTGATACAGAACTTCATATGACATTTTTTCAGAATTTTTGCTTTTATGATATTGGACTTTTCTAGAATATTTTTAAAATGACATTTGTTGCATTTTATCCTGGAGTCTGCCTAAAGCTGGAGTCTCCCAAATATTCTGCAAAATTAAATATGCAAAAGGATGTAATATATTACCATGTTTTCCTTGTGGATTGTGTCTTAGGATGAATGTGGATGAAGCAAACGCTCCTGACATCTCTATTTCCTCTCTTTAAGACAAGTATGCATGTTAAAGCTTTAAAAAGGATTTTCCCTTACCAATGTAATTAATGCAGACTGCTGTGTAACCTCACTGAGCTGTGCTCTTTGCTACAAAACCAAACCAAACCAAATAAAACAAAATCCCAAAATCCAAACAAAACAACTACTAGAAATGGTCACATGATCATCTTAAATGTCTGCTCCTGCTACTTTTTTATGCCTTCTGACTGTTCTTATGCTGCAGCCACTAATAATGTTTTTGATATTTTCCTTCTGCCTGACCTAAATCTCATATTATTGATAAGTCCTCTGATCTAATGTTAAACTGGCAAAATGATCACATTACTTTTTATGCTGTTCTCTGACATGCCACAGAAACATCAAAGAAATATATATCTTTAAATTTGAACGAAAGAAACCTCTTCGATACTTTTTGAAGAACACTTTATGTAATATTATTATCCAGTATTTTTTTTGCTACTGGTAAAAGTTTGCAGTATAGTATACCTAAAGCTCTTTGATCTGGTATTTCACCTCTTTCTTACCCTTTCACTCCCAAGTCCGTTTCCATTTTCTAAAACTTGCTGCTGATTGTAGCTGGTTGATACTTTTATACTGAATAGGATTAGGTTTTCTTTTGTTGCGTTACTGCCGCTGGACAACTAACAGTTCTGGTTACAGGGAAGTGAAGACTCCCTAAGCTTTTAAGTATAATTTGTGTTGTCTAACCATCTAAATTTTGGATAGGCAGTAAAGGATAGTAATTTAGACTGCTTTTAACTTAACTGATAAATGTCCCTTTTGATATGATTCATTGTTTTCCTAAAACTTGAATATAAACTGAGTGAGATGAATCATGCCTTGGGAGGTTCTACTTTCTCCTTAGATTACCGATGTAGATTAATCAACTATTTCTGAAACAACAGTTTTTACTGCCCTTGCCTTTTCTTCCTAACTATACAATATTTTTTAAAGTTAAACTCATCCAGTGTTTTTTCTGTTGCCTCCATGCCACAAGAAGAGAATCCTAGAGATACCAAATACAAAACTCAGCATTCAGAATTAACTGTATCTGAATGTATTTCTTGATATGATTTTTTTTTATTTTTTCTTTTTTTTCAAATGCAGATACTTTTATTGTATTATTTACAGTAACTATACAACACTATTTTCCTCTTTATTAGATGGGTTGTATTCATAACTCCTGTAAAGCACTCTGTTTCCTTCTTTCATTACCCTCAGTTTCTGTTCTACAGCAAGATAGAGACAGAGAGTTATGTAGAACATAACTGGTTTTGATCTTCTAGGGACCAACGTCAGTCTATGGAATACTGCACTAGATGGGCAATGCCATTCTGCAACCACAGTACTCCACGTACTATTTAATCTACCCTTCCAGTCTGTGAAGATTAGTATCTTGTCCAGAAAAGGTGTTTGGGCTTTTTGGTTTTGTCCTTAAAATAGGATTTGTTTTATGTTCGATAGCTTCAATTTTGTTTCCCTTTTTTAACATATTGCAATAGTTATGGGTTTTGTATGTTCAGAAATTCTCTTTCACTTCCCCTTTTTGTTCTTTTCAAAATGAAAAAGAATAAGATTCTTTTCACTTCCATCATGCACAAGTTTTTTTAACTTGTATAAAGTGTGCCTTTTTTTTTTCCTAGGATCTTTCAGTAAAGATCAGCAAACTCAAAAATCACTGTAAATTGCCTCATGCTATTGTTGCTTGCTTTGAAAGGTATCTAAAATGGAATCTTACATTGTAAGATTGACAGATTTCGTCCAAGCCGTGTCTTCCTCTGTTTTAGCACATCTAGTAGAATAATGCCGTAGAAGAAATACATAACAGTAAGCAATAACGTTCAGAAAATTTTAGATGGGTTGAGCATCAAGGAGAAAACCACTTAGGAACAGAGAAGCTACCAGGACAGAGATAAAGAACAGAACCCTGCTTCTACCAAAATAAGCTAAAGAGCAGGAGACATATGGATTAATGTTACTGTGCATATGCTAATTAAAATGGGGTATTTTGCCAATTAAAAAGATTCATGACCAAGACTGAGACTGCCAATTTTGCTGATGATTCACAAGAACAAAATAATTTATCCCTTTCAAGTCTACAGCTTGTTCAAATCTGCAGGACAAACAAGTATTCACTTGTTTTTGTCAGAATAAGAAAATCCAAGATGTCAAAGAAGGGAGAACGGTGATTTTCTGTATCAATATAATCTTTAATTTTCCTAATCAATGAGTATATAACACTGAAATGTTGAATCAAAGTGCCTTCTACCATTCCAGCTGAAATGAAACAAAGACGACTGAAAAGTCCCTTATGAATATTATGGTAAATAGAATTAAAGTCAACTTGGTTTAGAAAAGAATGGATTCACGTCTTTTCCTATTGAGAGCCATTGCTTTTCCTATTAATAAATCAAAGGGAAGAATAGAGAGTTTATCCCTTAAAACGCCATGTAGGTGGTCAAAGAAATTAAATCCTGGCATGATTTGAACCCAGTAAAGGGTTCAGCAGATACTGAAAGATTATTATAAAACAATTTTCACTGGATTTATGATAGTCCAGGAAACAGTGGAAAGCAGGAAATGAAACCATAACAAGTTATATGTTAGCATCAATGTTTACAAAACTCTGAAAATGATAGTTGAATCTCCAAAAGGGGAGAGTAAAAATCCAAACCTATCATGAATAAGAGCGTCCTTGTCAGTGTTAAATGGATAACTAATGTATAGCTATCAAGATTGTGAGAGTCTATGATACTTCTTATTGCATTACTCTAATTAAATGGATCACAAAGAGTTCAAACGAACAAAGACAAGTTTCCTGCAGCTATTTTAACAGCAGAAACAACAACAAAAACAGAAGAGGATGGAAATGATCCAGGAAGTTGCACAGAAAAAACAGACTTTGCTGATGAGCTGAATAAATTTTTGGTGGGTGAGGGAGTTGACTGAGACCTAATTCACATCATTCCTTTAGATTATGTGAGTAACTAGAACAGAATTGTCAAGAAGGAACATAATACCCTGTTATACGATGACACCACAATCGATATAAACCTGCAGCTTGAAGTTCTTGGTGTTTATACAATACCTTTTAGCATAAACTGTGCCAAAAGTACCATGTTTCCATTTTTATTATTATTAAGAACTGCAGTTACACAAAATACTAGAGAGAAATTAAATAGTGATTTCTTCTGAGCTGTATTCATGGCTCCCACAAACAGCTATTTGGATAATACCAGCATATTAGAATTTAATATGTTTGGCAGAGATTTAGTAATGGGATAGTTGTATTACTAATTAATATCTGGTAAAAGCCATAAATGTTATTAGAGGATGTAAGCTCTGGTTGACTAAATCAAATGAAGAAGAAATTGTATCCATTTTTCAGTTATTTTTCTACTTCAAAAAATGCGTGTGGTAATTAACTTTGGAAGGGTTAAATGTTGTATAGACTTGGGAAAAGAGACATCACGGTATCAAGAAGGTGACAACTACTTGCTTTCCTGCATCTTCATGATCATGGGAGGTACTGCTTCTAGTAGTTTAAGTGGTATATTAACCGAAGTGGTGCTTAAGAAGATTTGCCTGATACTTAACTCTAGTGGCATCACTCAATGAAGAAAAAATTCCTTGGCAAAAAAGCTATACTTCTGGACCTCTGTATTCTGCAATAGGGTACTAACAATGCCAACTATTATGAAATTTTAGATAACTCTGTGAGATTGCTATTGAGCATGTATGGTATTATTGAAACACAGTATTTCACCATAAAATATGGTTGTCTGACAGCGCAAAAATAAAAACATATATAGCTATGATTATTTTAAGCTGCTATATACAAGGCAGTCTGGCTGGATTCAGGGTAAAAAATCAAACCAATTTGAACTGAGATTGTTTGAAAGCGACAATGTTATAACAGATTACCATTGATTTTTGAAAATTTTTGGACAATAGAGCATCTTATTTCCTTATAATGTGTATTTTCTTGCATTAAATCTTTACATATTAGAAACATTTGACCTATACAAAAGGATTTACCTCTGTATATCTGATCCTACTGTCATAAATAAAGACGCAAAAATATTTTTTTTTCTCCTGCATAGGAAAGTTAAATATTTTCCAATAAATACCTGAAAATATCAAGCTTACTCTTTTAAAATTATGTTCTTTAAAAATGTAATAAAAAGGGAAGCACAACAAAACATATAATTGCGTTTGAATTAACATAAGAAAAATTTAGACAGACCTGAACAATGTCTGGACTGAGCAGTTCAGGAATTTCAGAAAATAATGCAAAAATTTACTATAAATCCTATAATCTGTTGGTCAGTGTGTTAGCAGCAGTTTATGAGAGTAATTCTATTTCCCTGAGCTGCAGGTGTGAGACTTGTAGGGTGTGAATTTCATAGAATCATCATAGAATCACAGAATCATAGGGTTGGAAGGGACCTCTGGGGATCATCTAGTCCAACCCCCTGCCAGAGCAGGGTCACCTAGAGCAGGTTACACAGGAACGCGTCCAGGCGGGTGTTGAATGTCTCCAGAGATGGAGACTCCACCACCTTGTTACACCACCTTGTTACTCCGTATTTCACCTTGTTACAAGGAAACAAAGCCAAAAAAGAACCTCTTATACCTCATCCAAGCTGCAGAACAATTAACAGTCGAAACATTAGTGCTGATACCATATAGATTGGTTGTCAAACATGCATGATACCTTAAATATCTAAGGGAGGTGGAATAGGATATATTTTTCACTCTCAAAAAAAACCCAAACAAGACAAACCCCCCAAAACTCAACAACCCAATAACACCACCACCAACAAAAAACCCAACCACAAATCCAAAACCTACAAATTCTTTAAAAATAGTAGTTTGCTTCCATGCAGTGCAGGAAAATAGTTACATTGTTTAATGATTTATCAAAATATAGTACCACCTTTTATGCCTTCAGACAGTTATTTCTTTTATTCAATTACTTCTAATGCTCTAAATATAATATTTTTGCTGTCGTCTGATGAACAAAAGAAAGAAACGACACCCTCTTTACCTTACTCCTTCACTTCCAAGTAATTTTTTAAAATAAAATAGCTTTTTTTTCCCCATGAGAAGCATTCACTTTTCAGAGGCAATGCAATTTTGTAAACAAATCTTTTCTGTAATGAAAAGTCACTACTAAACTTGGGCTTAAGATTTATGACATAGACATTGTGTTTGTGTGATAAGTTTCATGAGAAACAGATACAAAAGGCACTGATACTTAAAATCACAAGGTGGATTCTTACATCTTTGTGGCATTCTTTTGATTTCAGTAAGCTTTTTATCAGACACCATAGTAATACACTGCAAGGCGACAGCATATGTCTTCTTTTTGCTAGAATTGAATCCAGGAGCGGGGGAACTGGAGCTAACTGCTTTAAGCCTGCATCTGTCATTAAAATAGTATTTTTCCTTCAGCTGTCTGTGTGACCATTCTTCAACATCCCTACTCCAGAGGTTTATTTTGTCATACTTAATACTTGTGTTCAGAGAGATAACTCATTGTTTATACCTTGCAATATTTTTTTCGCTTTGTTACCTTCATATTTAAGTTTTCCTGCATATATTTTAGTACATAGAAATATTTTCATCTATTTTAAAATAAACATATTGAAACGACATTAAAAAAATCATCCTCCAAGCAAATATACTTTTATCATTCTTGTTTGATGGAAAAAATCAGCATTAACACCTCTAAGGTGCAGACATGTAGGGCAGTGGCTATTCCTCTTTCCCAGTGTTGGCTTCTACCGAACTTGGCCCTAGGGCTATATTATTTACAAGTGTACAGAGAGGCATTTCTTCACGTCTGCCATATAAACTATCTCTTCTTGTAACCATGTAGCTCTGTATTGCAAGGCTATTGGTATTGCTGGTAACAGGCCATAAGCTTCGCAGCGGATTCGCAAGTCCTCAAAACTGAGGCTTCTCAGACTTGCTCTGGCTGAACTTGACCTGTTCAAGCTTTGAACAAGTTGAGCTTTGTCTCAACTTCATTTAGCAGTGTCAGCAATTTCTCTAATTGACCAGGTGATTAGGGCTAATTTATTTTACTTTTGTTTATCTTTCTGTATTACAGCCATAGTTTCACATAGTGAGTGGCAACAAGCTCTATGTAGAATGAGATATTTACAACTCTGACACAATGTTGTAGAGAAATGCAGGCCTGGCATGATAGCAGAGGCCCTGAGAAGCAGAGGCACAGGCTGTGACATAGTGTGCAAGCATGGGATGAGAAAGGATGGGTCATAGGCCTGGCACTGGAGGCACCATGGCTATGAGCAACAGCGCCCATGGTCAGTTAAAGAAATGGAGATAATTAGGTTGATGGTTGGACTCGATGATCTTAAAGGTCTCTTCCAACCTAGATGATTCTATGATTATATCTGGAGCTGGGCAGAACTGGTTTTAGGCCTAACAAAGAGAAACAAAGAAATAACATCTAACATATGTAAAGGTCACAATATATAATAAATATGGATGTAACCTGGAGCTGTAGGCCAAGCGAGAAAGAGAAAGGTGTAAAAGTATGTCAGCAAACACATAAAAATAACCCCAAGTCAATCCTAGAGGGCTGGAAAAGAAACCATCAACATGAACATGATATTCCTTCTGGTGAAGGACTCCAGACGCTGACAGTTCATAACACGCCCTCCTCCTTGGTGTGAAACCACAGACCTTGGGCTCAGAGGAGCAGGGGAAGGGTGAGCATAACACCAGGAAAAGTGGTAGAAACTAAGAACTGTTTGTAGAACAATTTCAGTTGCATCATTATATGTTCCGGTTTTTTTGTAACAATTAGATCTGGACTAATAATGGTTAGACTCTCAAGATAAATTCTTGATTGTATTTATATATAAGATGTGCTTCCTCTTTGCCCATAAACAAGATTTTGAGCATAACATCCTTCAGGACCTAATTCACTGCATTCAATCTGTTCTAATTACTACTGTTGACCTCGTGGAAACAAGGTAAGTAGAGCACTGCTAATTAGTATAATATTAACACAAAAAAATCTAACTTAGATGGAAGATTTTTTGTTTCAATCTTACAACCCTCTCAGATAAAAGATATAATTGTCTTTCTATGCAAAAGTGACCCAGTTATAAAATCTATGTGGAGAATTCTTTCACAGGTTCTGCTGTCAAGAATAAATCCTGTTTGCTAATTTCATGAGCCAAAAAAGAGTGAAAAATTATATTTGTGTGGTGCAAGTGTAGTTTTATACGGACAGCTGTAACTAGCAGTTATTCTATGTACAATAAGATATTTGACTCCAACATGGTGACATATTGCAGAGATACTCAGATGTGGTGTGATGGCAGAAGCCTTGAGAAGTGGAGACACAAGCTGCAGGCTATGGATAACATTCCACAATTTGTTGAAAGCTTCGTGCTCTGCAGTGTTCTGGTAGGACAGCTGCCGCTAGTATCGAACCATGAGGTATTACAATCATCTGCTTTGATGGAGAACTGAAGGGCAATACTGTTCTTGAATTAATGTGAAGAATTACGAGTCTCTCAGTGTGATCATAGTACAGAACAATGTATTTAGATGTCTGTGCAGTATATTTTTTAATGGACATAATATTAATAAACATGAAATTAATAAACATGAATCTCAAAACAGGGCGAAAAAGACATCTGGTGTAATGCCTCTACAACTGAAAGGGAAGCTCCCCATTGAATTTATCTTGAGATATAAGATATGAAAAATTCTAAAATGGAAAAGGAAATCTGAAAAGTTTTCAACAGTTTTAATCTGTTTTCTGAATCAGAAAGGAAAGACATGGTGAGAATCTGGTGGCTAATTAAAACCCGCTGCTCTGCAGTTATAATGACCCATATATTCTAAAAAAAAATGTATAAGAGAAGGGCAGATAACAGATGTCTCAACAGAATAGTGAAAATAATAGTATCAAAAGCAAAAAATAAAATAAAAGAAGGCGTCCAATTACATTAGACAGAAAGAAAAGAAAAATAGGTGGCGATAGGAAAATTCTAATTGGCAATATTGAACTTTATCTTTACTATAAATTCCAAAATCCCAGGTAGAGCAACAGAGGATCCTTTTAGTTCGAGCTTCAAAAAAAATTAAATTAAAATATTCCAAGACTAGGCATACCAGTTATACCTTAATATTTCTTTGGTAAAAGTATGTCTTGGGCATTATTTCTATTCTTTCTAACATGATGGCCATTTGACCAATAGAGGAGAAAATGACCAGGGGAAATTGGCAAAAGCCCCCAGTCCTGAGTTCAGAAAAGTCCTTTGTTTCTTGATCTACCTACATTTCAAATACTCTAGAGGTTACACTAAGAGACGCGTTCAGGCCTGATTTTGCTCGCTCTGAAAGTTTCGGTCTCGTGGGTTTAACCTCTCCCAGATTTAGTATCTGATCTTATGGGCAGCTCTTGGGAGTGAAGCAGCAAATGGATACTAGACTGAGTCCATTAACACAATGATGCCCCAAGGGAAAGCATTTTTTCTTCACTTGCAAAGGAGTCTCAACAGAGAGACACACAGAGAGCTACGCCACAGACGCTGCTACTGCAATCCGTTTCCTGTTGACAAGTCTTTAGTTTTTCTGTCCGTCAGCTCCGTACGCTTTAGAACGGACAATAGTCCTTCAGCTCCGTACCCTTTAGAACGTACAATAGTACTTTCCAGTCCCTCAGGGATATATTAAAGACAAGCTTATGAAAAAGCTGTAAGATGTTTTGAGCTTTTATTAGTGCAGGCTATATACATGTTTTAGGTGTGTGTGTGCACACGAAGTTTACAACACACATACTAAATATAGCTTTGATAACTGATGCACAAATTGACAGAGAAAAATTACCCACAAAAACCAGAATACCGGCCAAGCATGTTATTTTTAGCATAGTGAACACTGCTTTCTTATGTCTACACAAGATCATGATTTATGGTATAAATCTGTGGCTATTCCTGCCAACTCTTACCTCTTTTTATATCGCTGTTACGTAGCATAGTACTTCATTGGCTTTTGATCTGTCTCTTTGTCCAAGACCAAGACTGAGAAGGTCTGAGTTCCAGCAACACTTCACTTATTGGTATATCTGTTTAGATTGTATGGGAGAGGTAAAAGGTGGGCGGCTTCTTCTTCCTTTGCTAGTATAGGTATGTAAAGATATTTGCTATGTGATTTCAAAACAGCACTAGAGTATTCAAACTCTTAATAACTTGGGGAGTGAAACAGCTCATGCATGAGAGGTTTCCCCAGCTACTACTTGGAATAGATTTTTTTCCACCCATTGAAACATGTTACCAGGGCACTGTTTAAATCATAAAAAACAGATTATCAAGACACATTAACTTTTCCACAATAATGTTCACATCCGTCTACTCACTATGCTTTCTCCTTCATAATGACTCACTGCTGAGATGATTGTATTGTACAATGCAATCTCTATTTCCTTTTCTGTGAGAGTATTATTACTTTTCACTTTTGGGTATTTAACTTTTCCTCTGTGTAACGATATTGAGATTTAAGTATGTGTGTGTGTACGTGTGTTTTCCTTAAAAGGCAAATGTTCCTCTGCCCTTTGCAGAAAACTATAATTGAATGCTTGCACCAAAAAGTACTGTATTATTTAAGTACTATTGATATGTTTGGTGTTCTAAACATACTTTATGATAGGAAACTGCAGCTTTTCAATAAGTGTAGGTGTAAGTACATGTGATATGCATACATATACACAGTATACTTCTGATCTCAAATGCATACACTAAAATATATCTTTAGGCATTAAATTGATTCCCAAATCCTGTAATACATTTTGTAGCATTTGGTTTCCCTCTTCTTCTTTCACCCTATAGTCTTTCACCCTCACAGTCTATACTATACTGAAAAACTTACAATTTGAGAATGAACTAGTCATTAAGATAAAGAGTGAAACTGTTTGGATAAAGTGCAATTAAATACTAATTGAAAAATAATTACAGCAAAGTGCCAACCTGAAAATGAACTTGCTTCTTCTTGCCTCTTAAAATTACAATAACCGTACAAGTTACTGGTATTCTATGTAATACTATAATTATTCTCAGAGAGAAGCATGAAAATTAAAATTATTTATTTCTAATTCACAATCTATTAATAAATGTATGTACCAAATTCTAACCATTTAATTTATTCTCCTACTCCGGTAATTCCCTATGACAAATATTTCTTGTATAATTTGCGAGAACTGTAGGTTTGTGAGAGACTGAAGAACAGAGACACAGTGAAAATCCAGGTAAGCCTCATACACTCAATAAATGTTCGTATCACTCTATAAAGGTATACTTCAATTCATTAGAAAAAGAGAGAGAGGGAATGATGATAAATTTAGTTGTTAAAGCATTAAGCTCTAATTTGCCTGGGTGCTCACTAATCATGTAAGATTATTGCTTATCAAAGATTCAAACGAAGCCATGTGAAATATTGTTTTAACAGAAAGGAGGACCTTACCTTTCAGACTTTGTCCTGTTGAGATAGATAGATAGATGGATATAGATATAGATATATATAATGTTGCAATATATGTTACATTTTTCACCACTCAAATGCCAATTTAAATTAATATCTGGTTAAGATATTTGGCCAAACTTTGGTAAATCTAATGAGCCTCAAACTCAGAGCTCCAGTCAGACCCAAATTAAATAATTAATGTGTTAGAATTAGGATATTTTGGGATTTTTTTTGAATACGTATTCAGGTTTTATGCAACTAAAGCAGTAGTTGGGATAAACTCAAAGGTATAGTCCAGAAAATTATCCCAACTACAATTTCATTTGTGAGGTACTTAAGCTCCTTATTGTTTTACTTTTTCCTATGTGGGCGTCATCAGGCATTTGTGCTTCTGGTTTTGTGCATTTATAAAAATTCCAATCATAACAGTACGGTGTAGTTTGAAGCCTATTTCACAACTAATCTACACCTCCCTGCTTTCTCTTATGATCCTTTCACATCAGACACTGAAATTATGATATCTGCCACTGAAAATATTATCTCTGCAAACCTAAAATAAGTTTGCTAGTGTCCAAAACAGTATAGTCTCATTCATAATGCTCCTCTCTACACTACTGTATCTATACCCTTGCACTTCTCCCAGTCTCTGAATTGAAACGTGGATTGTTGTGTAGGGAGGGTTCTTATAGCCATTGTCTCATGGTATAAAATGCTCCTGCTCAGCCATTTACCTCCTAATAAGATCAAGTTGTTTGTAAGGGGTCACAGCTTAAGACACAGGTTTAAAGCAGTTACTGCCAGATAGCTTTTATTTTTGAGTTTGAACTTTGTGGGAGTACTCTGTATGGGTAGTTATAGGAAACAGCAATAATTTGGTTTTGCAAGCTGTTAATGATCCTCCCTAGAGTAGGCAGGATGTGTGGCTTAAGTAGTTTACATGGACAGGTTAAGAGCCGATGTCATAAGTGACAGACAATTCATCTTATGGAATAGTTTGACTCTGTTACAGACTAATTTTGGTATAAATTCACCTTTTTATTTCTTTATTTATTGAAAGGGAGAAAAGGTGCTGCGCATCTCCTCTGTAACAGTTTTAAATTTTAAGCTAAAAAGTGCAACGCAGACTTCACTTTTCTTCATCCAAAAAGAAGGTCATACCTACATCTGGCATCTCAAGACATGTTCATAACACTCTACAGAGTTATAGTTTAATTCATTAGAAAGAGAGAGAGAGTGAGAATGATGATTAAAATCAGTTGCTAAAACATTAAGCTGTGATCTGCAGGACACATGGAAATGGGAGGAATGGCTAATACAACAGGTGAATGTGCTTCCATTCAGAGAACCTTTGATGGCTGGACAAATGAGCTGACAGAAACTTCATGCAGTCTTGTGCCTGGAAAGAAATAACCTCATGCACCGAGGCAGGCTGAGGGCTGATTAGTTGGAAAATGACTTTACAGAGAATGTCCTAGGGGTACTGGTGGACACCAAGTTGAACAGGAGCCTTAATGAGCCTTTGCAACAAATAAGGCCAACAGTTTTGTGGGCTGCATTAGGAAATACGTGCCCAGCAGCTTGAGGGCGGTGATCGTTCCCCTCTACCAGGTACTTATGAGGCCACATCTGGAGCACTATGTCCAGGTCTGGGCTTCCCAGCACAAGAGAGACACAGACATACCGAAAAGAGTCCAGTGAAGGGCCACTAAGGTGTTTAAGAAACTGGAGCATCTCTCATATGACAAAAGGCTAAGACAACTGGGACCTAGAGAAAGCTCAGGGGGAATTGTAATCTTGTCAATGTTTATAAATATCTGATGGGAAGGCGTGGAGATGACAGAGACAGGCTTTTCTCACTGTTGTCCAGTAGAAGGGCATGAGGCAATGGGCACAAACTGAAACACAGGAAATTATATATAAACAAAGAAAACACCTTTTTAATGTGAGGGTGATTGAACAGTGGTATAGGTTGCCCAGAAAGGTTGTGGAATTCACATCTTGGAAATACTCAAAACCCAACTGAATACTGTCAAGGGCAACATATTGTAGGTTTTGAGCCAGGGGGGTGGGAAGGAGGGTACATTAGATGCTCTGAAGATGTCAGCAATTCTGTGATTCTGAATTCTGTATAGGTTCTTGTGCCTGTTTGGCAAGATCCATGAACTTTTATAAAGCAACAGCATTGTGGAAAAATATATGAAAAAATCTGTAGAAGTGGGACTAAAGCTTATATCTCTGCCCCCTAAGTGAGAATCCTGCAGCCTAATGAGTCCTGACCTTGAGCTTTTCCTTTTTTTCTAATATATTTTAATTTATTTTCTTTACAGAATAAATATATTACAAGAGTCTTAAAGCATTATTTTGACTAATAAAAAGAAAATATGTCAAGAGATATAGTGGTTGTGGGCTTCAATTTGGGAAACAAAGCTGTCTACTCACTAGCTCAAGCAAGTTCTAACTGACAAACTATAGCAAAACTTAGATAAGTGGAATCTTTTGTAGTTATTACTTTGTGGCAAAAGTAATGTATCCTATCTATCATCAAGAGTGTTCAAATGTTGACTGATTACTTCTGTACCAGAGATTTGAGAGAAATACATAATATTATATTGAATGTACATTGTATTCATAAAAATGAATATCTATATCTGTGTTAATGTGAATTAATGGCCCAATACTGTTAATGTTTTATTATTTTATGCTGCATATTCTCCTATTCCCTAGTATGATTTGCATATGAATTCTCCATTCCTTTGTGGAGCTAAGATTTTCTTGACAATAATATTAAAGCATTCAGCACAATTCTTATTTCCCTGGAAAAGTCTGCAAATTTTTCTGGGGGAGTAATTTTGTATCTGATTCTCTGCTTATGCCTCTTCAAGACTAGTGCATCTCTGCTTGTAGCCATAATGTGACCATGCTTCGATTTGTGGTAAGTGAGATCAGAACTTGTCCTTTGTCCTTTACTAGTACAGTATTTGGTGCAAGTTCCTGACAGGTAATTTGCAGTGTGTCACAATGACCTCTAAATATCCACTTTCTTTTAAAATGCTTTGAAAAATCCTAGAACAAAAATAAGGTTACATTTTGTTTTAGCCTATCACATTAATATATATCTGTTCTGGAAATGCTGTTGATCAATTTCATCATTCTGTCTTAAAGTAAACACCTGGAAACTTACCTGGGATGGTCACTTAATGCGTAATTTGTCAATACAAGCTTTTATACTTCAAAGCTTTCGTTTATAATTTATATGCAAAAATAAATAATAAAATGTTTAAATGGCGCTGTCTGTGTGGGAGTGCT
>VYZM01015645.1:0-22302 GCA_013398915.1 Dromas ardeola
AGAGGAAGAAAGAGTGAGGGCTACATTTCATATAACTATTATTTTAAATAACCTGAATCACGGTCTGTGTCAGTCCTGGTCCCTGTCATGGTGTCTCAGCTGGACAAGGGGGAACTGCTTTTTTCAGCCATTGCAATCCATTGTCCATGAAAGCCAAAACGATTATAACAATTTGATGACCTCTATATGATTACAGAATGAAGGACACCCAAGCCATGGTTGGTCTTATATCTATATGGCACTAAAGGACTGTAGTCTGGAAGGCATGCTTAGTATTCCCAGAAGACCAGTGTGCTCTTGATTTTGGGAGCAGCTACTTAGCAAGACCTGCTGAGCTTCAGCTAATGTTTGCATCTCAGACAATTTGTGCAACAACATTACCAGCCAAAACTGCCTGCATATGTAAGGAACAAAGTCCAGCTGTTCCTTTTTTGTTTCCCTTGGTTCCCTCTCTTAGATAAACTGACATTTTTCCTTCCACCATATTCAGTTCTAGCATAATTCTAATATGAAACATACACAGTTGAGCCAAACTTTGCAATGATCATCCACTTGATTATTAACCTTCCCTTCCTAGCTGTTCACTTGTCTGGATCTATGGTGGTGGATAATCAAAGAAAACAGGATCACACCCTAATCCAGCCCTGCAGATGCTTTGCTAATAGAAATGTCACTGCTCTGTGGCTGTGGCAACTGTTACTGACGTTTTAGGCGCCCAGATGTGCCTTAAGAAGCTTGAGAGGCTTCGAATTCTGGAACAGTCAATATCAGAAGCCCCCATAGCTACTATTTACATTCAGGCTGTTGACCCACTTGTCCAAGCTATATGTTTACTGCCAAATTCCATTATTTGTGTGATCTTTCAGAACACAGAAAATCATCCAGTCTCAGTCTTCTTTTCCCCCCAGCACTGATCAGTCATTATGAGAAAGTGAATCAATTACTGGGGAGGAGAATTTATGGAACACTGTTTAGACTGTTGCTTGCCTGTGTTGCAAATGACCAGCTGAGCAGAGACACATCCATCCACGACACGCACCTTTCTCAGTGCAAGTTCTGAAACCCCTGGTCATTATACATATTTCCGTTACAGATGGCTCTTTTTCCACATGTTGGAGCAGATTAGGGGGCAGGACGCTAAATGTTTGCCTTGGAAATCCCTTGGAAGCTGAGAGTCAAAACCTGAGTTGTTCTGCTGGGTGCCACCAGACCAGGGGCCTTCTCTCCTTTCTTTCAGACGAACCAAAGGGACTTGGTAGGAGATTCCCATCTCCCCTCTTGCCCATCAAAGGAAAAGGAAATGCAGAGCCACTAGATGTGAAGAAAGTCAGCCTTCATCCAGTTCCATGATGGTCTGATCCAACTCTAACGCAAGTCAACTGTTCCTCTCTTACATATTCCTTTTCTCCTTGTCCTCAGCCTAGTGGATACAACATCCCACATTATGGCAGAAATCTTGTTGGAGTGAGACTTGTTGTGTGAGGGAAAGGACTACTATTTGAAATGAACCAAACAGATGTCTCATTTTTCATTTTTTTCCTTGTTCAGAAAGTCTTAGCTATTGATTTTCATCCTTTCTCCCATTTTTCCACCCTCCCTGAAGGCACATAGATCTTCCTGCCATGTAATCCACATGACAAAGTGGTAATGCAGAGCAGAGATGAATCTCTGAAGCCTACAAAGTCCTGCAATTCATTCAAAAGCATCTCATTTAAGCCACTCTCCCTATAAACAGGTATTCAGATTTAAAATTTATATGCCTATGCCTACCATTGACTTGATTTTACTTAGGTTTTGCCTTACAAACCTTGTTTCTCAGAACCTCTTCTCTCTTTTAAAGCAATTTCATGGCTTATGGCAGTGTTTTTGTTTTTATTTTAATTCACTTTCTGAGAATTTAACAGATCGATGCAATACTTCTGTGGCTATATACTTTAATCATCTAAACAGTAATGAGCACATCGAAAGATAGTGTTTGAACCACTCACAGGTATTCTGATAGCCCCACTGGAAGAAAAAGCTTGAAAAACTGTGTGATATAAAAATACACACTTTCACGGCAGAGTATAAATACTTAGTCTGGAATTACTGAGAGCTCTGCAAACTGGTTGGGGGTATAATTATCGCAGCCTTCATTGAAAGAAGGGAATGAATGCCCAAATTAAGGGTGTGGCCCAGCTCTCTTTATGCCACATTAGCCATAGTGGGTTCGTCTCCCGTTTCTACCCAGCTAGCTGAGACACACCACCACACGATGTGCACATTCGTAATCTATTTCTGTCCAAGCCAAAGGGTTTATTTTAAGTCACTGCTCTGTGAGCACATTTCAGCCTTCTCTGAACACAGACCCTGACCCCAGTTTACCCATGGGATGGGGACTGTCCAGTGCAGGGATGACACTAGATTCAAACAAGTCTTAAACCACTACAGCAAACTGGAAAATCTGATTTTATGCCAGGATCACTGTTTTATGCAGCATCAATGAATCAGTGTGAATGCACTCAGTGTCAAACAGTGAGGCGCTAGCATGCCTTTACAGAGTACAAGTCTGCATGCACTTAACACTTGAGTCTTATTTCCTTTTAACATAGGGAAGAGGTGGAAAAATAGGAGGGAATATGATAGGGACCATTCTTTACTGGTGAGGTGAGAAATGAATTACACAACCACAAAACTGATAGATGACTTGGGGAAAGGCCCAAAGTTTGAATGCTTCCTAGATCTCAGCTTTGCTTCCCTGAAAGAAAGCTGGGACCTAATATAATTTATAGACTTTTTTTTTTTCTTTTTTTCAGCTGTGCATCTCGGACTGCTTCTGCAGCAACTTAGCTCATTTGTTTTTGGCAAACTTTTTAGATAGATTCCATAGTTCTGCACATTGATGTTTTTCTGTAAGGAAGGAAAATGGTGGTCCCTACAGATATTCATATCATGAGTGTGAACTTATTTATTACTGCTGCAAGGAATAATTGATCTCTCCCCATCTGTTTTTATTTAATTGTATTTCTTACATTCAGATGGGATCCCAAGCTGTAATGATGGTAAGATATTTTCAATGACTGTTATTATGTAGGGAGATGGTTGAAGGTTGCTCACAATATTTCTTTCACTTTTAATTAATTGTCTCCAATGCTGATGTCTTCGCTCTTGTCCTCATGTTCTTGTTTAGACATAAAACAAGCCAACAAAATGTTGGTGATCCCAAGGAAGACAAAGTAAAGTGCCCAGAAAAGGGCTGAACTATGTTTACAGCAAGTTAGAGTACCATGGAGGCACAGGGATGAAACTGTACCTTCAAAGATGCACAAATGCCTATGGTTATTACTCATGCCTATTCAGAAATGGGAAGACAGGTGGTACCTTCAATAAAAAGAGAGAGAAGACAGTTGATAGGAGAGGTTTATCACCAAAGAAGCTTTGGGAGACCATGTCAGTGAACACAGAGAAGGAGTAGTGTGTGCAGTGCTGTGTTTTGGCTGTGCTAGGGACAATCCCATCTCCACTCACTTGAGTATGAAGTGCAACTAACATAACGGTAGCTCTCTGAAGTCAGATGAGATGAATGCCACTATTGCTACGGATTTTCTTTTGGTTTAAGGCTTATGCGTAGGTGAGTTGCAATAGATAAGTTATTTCTTGACCTTAGTCAAACTTAGAGTTTTCTGTTCCTGTAAGCAAGGGAGAACAATATCACCCAGGATTATGAAACTGCAGTAAGTGCATGACTGTTGAAAAACTGCACCTGAGAGGTAGTTAACAATGGTTCTTTTTCAAAATTGAGGATGTTATTGAGATAGTGGCTCTGCTAGCATCTTCTTCTGGTGTATTACTTTCAATGGGTTTATGTCTTCAGTGATGGAGTAGTAATCTGTTGTTAAAGTAGCAAACATTATCGAGTTAGAAGGGGCAGTAGTACACAGGAGGTGCAAGATTAGAACTGAAGATGAACCTTGTGAATTATAAAACTGGTATGAAGTACAAAGGAAGTTATCCTACAGAGAAAATTCACAGTGTTATAATCATACAAACACCAGATAAACTACATTTACAGAAGTCAAGAAGACCAAAGAGGAAAGTTTGTAAGAAAATGAATTATCAGTCTAAAAAAGATAAGACCAATAATCTTTAAAAATCTCACGCATTTTTGAGAGAAAAGGAATAAATCGTTTTCCAAAATACATGTTGTTGGGCTTTAATTGCAACAAGGGAGATTTGGGAGGTTTGGATGTTAGGAAACCTTTCTAATGGTAAGTACTGGAACTGATCATCTAAAGGGAGACAAAAATCACCATACTTGAGGAAGATCTTTAAGACAGCCTAGAGAAACTGCTGTCAGGAGGATTGTAAGTGTAATGGGAGATTCAGGAAAGACTAAGTAACCTCCCAAGATGCTCCATTTATGTTGAAGTTCTGGCACAGCAGTCTGTAAGGCATGCAAGTGCTCTGCCTCCACAGGCAGACTTTATTCCTTTATCTCTGCAGTCTGTATTAAGATGGTGAGTTACTTTGCTGCCGCAATGTGATCTCACAGATTTGACAAGTCCAGCTGACACTTCACAGACTGTTGTTGTGCGATAAACCTGACAAAGTTCACCCCAAGGCTTTTTCCTGTTTGGGAAATAGGTCACAAGTTTCACCTCAAGGTCCCCCTTTTATTTTCATATCAGCTCAACATCCAGTGACCTATGACACTTGGCAGTTAAAAGAAATTCACTATCATCAAGAAGTGTCTGATGTTGAATCAGCACCTCGGACTGTGCCAAAGCCAAGCTGTGAGCCTGAGTAGTTGAGCACAAAGTAGTCGAAACAAAGCATAGCGCGCACAGCAATGATGAAATCTGGGTAACAGAACTCATGAAAATTACATAAAAATGCCTTCCTCAAAACAAATGGCAAAACAGCCAAATAATCAGCATTGCTCCAGTGAAGCTTTGCAGCTTATGGGAGTAGAAGTTTGGACCTGATTTCTGCCACACATTAAAAAACCAAGCGAGCTGTGATCCATATTGAAAACTTTCCTATAGCAATAACAATGGTTTATTCACCTCTTGTGTTGTAATGAACTACCAAGGCTTTCATTAGCACAGTCACTGATGTGTCATGCCCGATATTCCTGGCAGACTTGTTATTTTATGTAACACAATGTGCAGGGCAAAAAAAAAAGAGGGAAAAAAAAATTGATCAACCTCCCAGTGATGCACTGGGCACAGGAAACTCAAAAGGACAGTTGTTGCTAAATATTTTTGCTTAGAAAAAAAATAATAATTGGAATTTAACCCTCAGTGTGGTGGCATTTTCTAGCATTGCTGGAGAAACCAACCATTTCACAAGACAACTGTGTTTAAATAACACATGTATGAGAAGTTTTGTTTGGACAAAGACATAACAATTTCTCCCATTTTATGGTAAGGGATTCATACTCCCTTTCTCACAAAAATGGCTTGCTCCAAAAGTGCATTGACATTTGTTTGATTAATATCCATTGCTACTCTACGAGGCACATTTGTTGGTATATTAATGCTGCTGCAAGTTGCCTGCTGCTAAGCAGCAGAGCGTGTGGTTTCTCTCTCCAGCATAAGCTTGGGAAGAAGAAATGCCTATTTTGGAAGACGCCTTCAGACAGAAGATGCTCCTGATGAGAGACAACTTTTCTGTACCCTTTCTCTAGCACTACATGCTGTGCATCAAGAGAGCAGGCAGGGATAGAGACTTCATGGTCCATAGTGCTACACCCTTTGGAGAGGAGTCAACTTCGCTGTCAACTTGGTAGTACAAGCAAATCAGGGTGATTTGCTCCTTCCTGATGCAGGCTGATTTAGTAGTTGTCTGGGAAATTCCCTTTTGTGTCCCAGTTGGAAGACAGTCATCTTTAATATTTCATGTCCCAGAAGTGTCAAAAAAAGGGTAAAAGTGCTTTCACTGACATATTTGGCAGCTGTACAGCTTTCATAGCCATAGAATTGGTATTTCCAGAGAAAAGTATATGCTGACTCCGGAAGTAGGCAGCCTAAACAGTTATGTAAATGGAACTAATGAAGTGTAGATGTCTTTAATCGAGGACTGTGACCACATCCTGAAAGTGCCTACACTATGCATTCACTAAGAGGCAAAAGACACCAGCTCAGTTGCAGCCATATTCATGGTAGCTACCTACAATTAGGGGAGACAAATGCCACCCACATGGCTTTGTTGTACTTGCGATGAAGAATCGTGATCTGCTAACACATTCATCACTCCAGTGTAAATTTTTTCGGGAAGTGCAGTAGGGTTCTTTACTCTTGGAGGAGAGAACAACTTGAAATGAAATTGGAAGTAAACTCTCCAAGGACATTTGTGAGTGATTTTCTCTTTAGGTGCCTTCGATACCTCCTTCAAGAGAAAACATTTTTTAAATCGTCATCTCTATCTATCTGGACTAAGTTGGTCATTGATGTAAATAGGTTTGCCTCTGCTGACACTGAAATTCATTCATTTATTTGTACAATCACAGACTTTGTCACATCGTGTATTCACCAATAAACTTTGCTCTTCTGTTGTCTTACTGTGGCCTGGAAGGAAAGAATAAAAGAAAAAGGAAAATGAAGAGCAGAAACAGGCAAGTGCTGTAGAAGGGAGGCTCACATATCCATATGTAGTGAAAATTAAAATAACAAAGAAAATCCATCAAAGAGAATTATCATAGCTAAGTGAACACGGAGGAATGTACAGATTGTTTCTTTCCTACAAAAAGGAAAAAAATTGATCAGTCTTTAGATCCGGCTTTGATTTCACTGAATCATGAAATACCCAAATGAAAATTAATTTTAAACTTTATGCCTTTGAATGTTGCTCATTACAGGGTGACATACCATCTTGGCTCCCAACACAGCAGGTGATTCATGTGGTTGATAAATAACTGCTGATCCTCCCAGATGAGTTTCTGAGAATTCAGGTCCAGTCTTACAAAGGGATTTAAGTGTCCAGCTCTGTAAGACGATATTGCAGGCTCTGAGTTTACGTACCTGGAACAAAATCAGTAGAGTAGCTAAGGAGGGAATTTTCAGCAGTTGGCATATGGAGTGAGTGGGTGCTTAAATCAGCTGATAACAAATGTTGAAGAGGGGGATGTGTCTGAAATCTTCCATCTTTCCTGAATTTAGGAATGTCAAGTCAGGGATTCAGTCTAAAACCCCTCCCAGTTCTTGGGCACCTTACTCATGCTGTCAGGTGTCAGTTGTGCTTGGGCATTATTCTTCTAGGAAAGCCAGCCTCTGAACTCCAGCTTTCTGTATGGACAGCACTGAACAGAATACATGGGAAAACATTTTTATTCCAGACAGCAATGCCGGACTCCTTTCCATGTCTGAGATGTTGGGACAAGAATGCGTGGATCCTCTAGCTCTTCCCTGCTGTGTGGCTTTGCTCTTCTCCGTGGTGATGAGAGTCAGTGGTGCCTCAGAGGGGTGAAAGTCTATGGACAGAAAGTAGGAATTGCTATTGTCGCTGAAACAGTGAGTAATATAGTTTTCCTAGCAATTGCTGCTTGCCTGCTAAAAGACTTGGCTGGCAGGGTCACAGGATAACTAATTCTTCTAAAGAGAAGGAAATTGTAGTTTGCTGAAGTCCCCCTGGTTCTTTCAATCATTTGGCTGCTGGACTGACATACATTCCCTCTGCCCTTCGACTTTGACTGTTCCTTCACCTAAGTGGAAAATTCCCAGAGAAGTCATGTTTGCCAAGACCAAATTTGCAGTTGCTGACATTTGTTTCTTGTTCAAATAGTAGAGAGATCCTGAGCATTTTGACATGTGGGGGCACAGAACAAAGCTTACCACTTAACCAAAAAGTACATTTGTTTTCTGATTGAAATGTTAAGTAAGGATTGTGCTACAGCCCTTCAAAACCTGATTTGTTTCAGACAAAAAATGTGTTGGCCCTGGGATCTTGGCAATTAAATATCCATCACTGTGGGCTTGATTTTTCACTCAACTGTCTCTAGTGTAACTAAATTAGAGAGTTGTTGAGAGTACAATGGTTTAAATCATCTGTGAAGAATCACCCCTCAGCTCAAAAGCTACTTTCTCCCTCTGGTTCCCATCAGATATGTTCCTCATTGCTTGTCCTAAACACTTACATAAGGTTGGCAGTCATCTCTCTCTATTTCTAGACACATAATTCCAGAAAACAAAAACCCAAACAAACATCACCTTTAAGTGTGATTTGGCACATAAGCTAAAACCATGCCTAGAAAAGTTGTCTGCACAAAACCCAGCTCATCCGATATGCAGAACACTGGATTTTCCCCTTTTTTGGTTCATGGTGGTTTATGAGCATGGGGTATGCAGGCTTACGAGCACTTGGCCAAGTGCTGGAATGTTTGCCATCAGCCTAAGGTGGGATGGAGTTCATTTTGTGGAAGAGTGGCATAACGAGGTGGGCAACAGTTAGATCTGTGTTGTGGAGGACACGTTTGAAGAGGTCCAACTGATGTGTTGCTGCTCTGCTCACACCTTCTCTCTCTTCTTTCCTCATTGTGCTTATACTGTTGGTTTAATTTGTCCACTCTGCCAATTCCCTCTACTTGTGCAGAATATTTGCTCTTTTGTTGCTGTCTCCTTCTGTTTCCCTGCTTGGTGGTTCTTCTACACACAGGACAAGGCTGTCTCTGCTGTGTCTCTCTGAGCAGCACTGCAGGCATGGGGACCTTGGGTATCATCACCATGCAAGCAATTAATAACAACACAGCAGTGTTGATCATGATTTTGTTCAAATCAGACCGTAGATGGGTAAGACTGGCTAACAGTTCCACATATTTACTTTAGATATGTATTTTTCCTGTTTGTATGTAACGGTTTTTGTCTTTCATGTATTTCATCTGATTTTTAATTATTTTTTTTTTCTGTCTACATGATAATTTTATTTATTTATACCATTCTGGTCACATCTAGTTCCAAAATATCGAATGAGAGTTGGGTAGTAGATATGAAGAGACAAATTGAGAGTTTCAGGATGCAAATCTAAGTGTACGAACTAACTCTCAAGGAGGGTGACCAGTCTGCTGCTCTCCGGGCACATTTAATTTGTGTGTTGTTCACATATGGCAAGGCAATTCCACTGATCAGACTAAAGGTCTTGCTTGCCTGGTACCCTGTCTCTGCCATAAGCCAGTCAGGGGTACCAAGGGGAGACTGTCAAAGTCAGGGAAGCATCTTGCAATACTTCCCCAGTCTATTTTCCCGGCTTCTAGAAATTTTCCTTTGAGGGATTCCTTTTCACATTATCAGGACTGCTACAGAGGCTGTTTGGTCATCCAGATCCTAATTGTAGGAAGAGGTGTGTAAAGAGGGAATTTCCTGTGGACACAACTGAACATCTAGGCAGCTTCATCCCACAGGTGCCAATTTGGGACACATGGAAACTGTTGTAAACTATTCACAGAGCTCTGCTTTCCCTAATTCCCTGAGGTGTGTGAGGTATGCCCTGTATCTTGGGGATCTGCTTGGTAGGACCAGACAAGCTGGTCACTTATGGTCTTCAAGTCTCAGAGACTGTTTGCAATAAATAAAAAGTTTCATTGAACAGAATACAACGAGCATCAACCGTATCTTATATTAAAATTCCACCACCCACTCTGTTTATTTGTCTGTCACGTGGTTCATCACTGAAGTCCCACTGTAATTAGAAGGGTAAAACCAATAATTAATTTGTTCCCATTTCCTTGCTCTTTTCCTTTTTCCACTGGTAGAGTTCTGTTGTGTATGTGTATTATAAAACAGAAGGAAATAAAATTGGTTATATGGAAAATCAAGAACATCTGATGGCTAGAAAGAATAAGAACTTGGGGATGACAGGCTACAGACATCTGGATTTTTATTTAAACAGTCTTCAGCTTTGAATCATCTTTTGAAAAGCAAATACATTCTAAAAACCCCTCTTGACTGTCTAATGCTACCCAGCTGTGTATTTGATTTTATCTTCATAGTGATATATTGCCCAAGTGAAAAAATCTTGAATTCATTTAAGTACAGTTTAGAAGTTGACACCAGTGCATTAAAGTAAGAAGAGGGAGGAAAAAAAAGAGGAGACAGAGAAGTAGACTGATTTGAAATACCAGTCTTTCAAGACTTGTGCCTGGGGAGTTAGTTTCTGACTCGGGACCAGATTTTGCATAGTTTGAAGTCAGAGCAAACCCCCTGATTTCAAGATGAAGGTACCATCAGTCATTAAAGCAGGCAGAGATCTGATAACACAGGGATTAATGTGAGGCATGGTGTACAAGTCAGAGGCGGTTAGACCTTTTGCTCCGAAATACATTCTGGCACTGTCAGGAGATTCATTTTGTCTGCAAAATCAGGCATGTAATTTCCCTTCTCCCTCGCTCCCCCCTTCTGTCCCGGTCTCCGGCCAGTCCTGTGGCTCAGCGGCAGCCGCCAGTCTCCCTAGTGACCGCCAGGACAGTCGACCTTCAGCAGAGCTGTGTGAGATATGCTGTCACCACAGGACGTGGGGTAGGAAGCCCCCAAATTGGGTTTTTTTCCTGCCGGTTAGAAGGAGTTAAGGAGAGCAAGCCTGGGGAAACCCTGAGACACATCTATGCTTGAAAGAAAAAAAGTGAAGAAATTAAGTAAATTAAAAAAAACCCACAAAAAATCCAATAAACACAAACACAAACAACCCCAAATCATCTGCCCCTCGACATCCAAACTGCATCCATAGAAAACTGCCAGCTTACTTGCAGGTTTCTGTTAGATTTACACGGTGGTCACAGAGATTAAAACCGATCCCTACCATTCACCAGTTAACACCAGCCTGTGTGAGCCTGTGTAAATATGTGTGTTTGTCCGTACAGCCGTCAGGCTTGGCATCAGAAACACATCCAAGTCTCTGCAGAGCCAGCAGAAGAGACATTTCTACCTGTTTTCGAATGAAACAGAGGTACTTAAGTCTCTAGAATATGGATTTAGTTGTCAAGTTTTATTTACTACTTTCGGATGTCATCTGCCGCCGGCGAAGCTGAGTGTGAATAACTCACCAGCCTGCACAGATAACTTTGCTTTTTGTTTCAGTCCAGCTCGAGACAGAAATCCCATAAAAGCTTTCACTCCAGTCCGTGTGCTGAATGATGATACAGGAGTTAAAGAAGTGAGGGTAAAATTCCTGAGGCACTCATAAAGACTTTTCCAAGGATTTTAAAAAGCCTCTTAAAAACGGCAGCGGAGATCGAATGCTGTTAAGGGAGGGGAAAAAAAAAAAAAAGGAAGAAAAAACTTTGGCAGGCATACAGTATCTTACATCAATCTCGCAGTCAGCATCTATGTAGATGTTCTTTCCTCCTTTTGTGCAACACCCCTTCCCTCCTACAGACCACCCAAAGCCCTATAAATAATCCAAGGACTGTATTTTTTCTCCAGATTTCTCTTCAGACCTCAAAGGAAAAATATCAGGCAAAGGAAAGGAGAGAGGGAGAAGGGAAAGTGAGGAGGGGGGAGAGAGAGAGAGAGAGAGGAAAACAGGCTAGCGAATTCAAAAAGAAAATATTTTGGAGGGCAGTGGTGGCTGAGTTCCTTGCCATGACCCTTTTTATTTTTATCAGCATTGGCTCGGCTCTGGGTTTTAGCTTCCCAGTGGCGGGCAACAAAACGTCAACAAGGTCTCAGGACAACGTGAAGGTTTCGCTGGCTTTTGGGTTATCCATCGCTACCATGGCACAAAGCGTGGGCCACATCAGTGGTGCACACCTGAACCCAGCTGTGACCCTGGGCCTCCTGCTGAGCTGCCAGATCAGCATCTTCAAGGCGCTCATGTACATCATTGCCCAGTGCCTGGGGGCAGTGGTGGCCACAGCTATTCTGTCGGGAGTCACCTCCTCTCTCCCAAACAACCTCCTGGGGCTCAACTCGGTAAGTAGAAACTTTTAATTCCTTCTTCATATTTTTTTTCAAGTAGAAACACAACACCTGTAATCAACTAACAATGTACGTGTGTGGGGTGGGGGGGATGATGGTGGTGGTGATGACAACCTCAGGCAGCCAATTGCTTATTGTAGTAGGGGACCCAGTCCTGACTGATGCCAAGATGAATCTATGCCATACTGATGGTCCTTCCTCCCAACCCCCATTTCAGAGCTTTAGGACATTATGGTCGTGATCAGTTTTGCTTATGCTCGATTTTGTACATCAAAGTGGCTGAAAGGTGCCTTTTGACATCAATTTAACATTGAAATCACTGTCAGTCTCATGATCGAGTCCCTTTTGTGGTTCTGAAGGTCTCAGGTAACATGCTGATTAATGTGCATATACCAAAGTTATTTTTGCTTCTGTGGATGTGATTCTTTTTCAATACCTAATTAATGGCTTGGGTAACCTGATGATGACTGCAATGAAAACCTACGGGAACAGTGAGAGAGATGTGTACCATCAAAGATGTGAGCATCACCTGTTGCATTAGGCAGAGTGCTCAGATCCTGCCTGACAGGATCCCAGCTGTAATTTCTGTGTTTCTCCTTTTTCTGTGCAAAAATGGGAAAAAGCCTGAATTCTCAGTTGTAGGTTGGAGAAAGAGGTGAGGCACCTACATTCAGCAGGGGTGCAGCTTTCATCCCTCTCTCAACCAGGTGCTCACAGCTATTTACTGTCATTCATAAATGCTGCCTGGCCACAACTCCTCTTCCTCAAAAAGTTGTCATTTTACTGTTGTCATTGTACCATAAATGGAGAAAAAAAGGATAGATACACTTTTAAACTTGAAATCATCCCACTGTCAGAGGCAGTGCTACAGCCAGCGCAGTACACAGAGTACTATACATGGAAATAGCCTTCTAGTCACTTGTTTCACCTGATTCTGCTAAGAACAAGTATTTCACATCTTTTCTATGCCCCCTTTCTTGCCAAATATTCCTAACTGCAGTTTGAAACTAAAGCTAATTTGAAATCTTATGGTCATTTGAAGTCACAGGGATATTTGGGACATAAATCTGCGAATACAATATCTCTTCAGAAATCATTTAGGCAAAAGGGGAAGAAAAGTTCAGAAAAAATTAAATTAACAATTAAAGTAATATGTTTTTGCATGCTGTGGCATTACAGTTAATTCAGAAAATGAGGCAGCTTTTGAAAACATAATAAAATCTGATATTAAGAAGGTGATTCCTGAGCAGCTCAGTATCATCCACCCCTCAGTTACTCTCAGTTGGCTGCTTACCTCTCTCGAACCTGGTGCCCACAGGTATTCCATGGTGTGACAGTTTCGGAAATTTTGATGGGTTAATCCAAAACAATTTGGGGAAGAAGAGTGAATCATTTTATTAACTCCAGAAGGCTCTGTCTGTGTGTGTAATACGTGATCTTTTCCTCTGAAACCACTGGCAGAGGGAACTGCTCAACCGCATGGGACAGGGTATCCGCCCAAGTGGTTTCCTCGAGAGGTCCAACTGCCATTAAACACGGGAGGTCTGGTTTCAGTAGCACTCGCGTTTGGTCTTCCTCTTTTGCTTGCCACAAAATGCTGACAGCTGGCTCCTTCCTCTCTGCAAAAGCCCTGAAGCTGGCCATTTGTAAAGGGGGAGTAGATGATAACCCCAAACTCTTCTTGTTCCTCAGTCAGTAACCCTTCAAGCTACAAAGATATAATTCAGAGCTGTGCACAAGGGCATAGCAGAGAAGAAAGGAGCTTGCGGGGACAGATGGAAAGATCAGGAAAGATCAGGGCAGTCACTGATTTTAGTAAACTTAGGATACTACATGAATGTCAAAAATTTGTGTTAGGGTGGAAACCTTGTTCCCCCCTGGAGGAACACCCTTGGACTACAATCAAATACATTGTTTTCAAGGCCATAAAATACACTGTAGGTAAAATCAGGTGGTGTAAGTCTCCATCAAACCAATTTTAGAAATCTGGCAACAGTTTCTGTGTGTGAATTAATGGATAAAATAGTTCCTAAAAGCCCCGGTCTCAGTGCTTGTCATTGTCAAATACTCAGAATTCTTATTTTTCATTTTCTCTTTCACATCCAGTTATAAGTCTTCTGGCTAGAGGAGAAGTGGGGACACCTCCCTGGGGATGGGGAGGGCAACAGCTCTTCTCTTCTCTTGCAAGAAAGAAGTAAAGGAGAAAGCAAATCCATTCATTTCCCACTGACAAGCTTGGACTGTCTGGGGAGGGGAGGGCTGAGGGGGGAGCTGGGTCTGAGCCCAGCGCAGGGGGGAATGGCAGAATGGCTGTCCTTGTGCAGAGCTGATGACAACGGGGCATATCCCAAAACCGCAACACAGCACCAAGAGCACTCTGCCTCCTTCAGCAAATAGACGATAAGGAGAGAAACCACAGAGATTTTCTTTTATGTCATGTTTTTCAACCTGAGGACAAGGAGGGGAGGGACAGAGACGGCATCTCTGCCAGCTGCTTTGTCTTCCTGCCCTTCCTGTGGAAAACGAGGTGTGGATTCACTATTGAGAAAAAGAATAGAGAGAAAGGGAGTGCTGTTTGTTTGACAAGGTTGGGAAGAGGGCTTGAACTTATATGACTGTGTCCTCTGTTCTGACCCTGA
Organism: Dromas ardeola; assembly: GCA_013398915.1. Classification (NCBI taxonomy): domain Eukaryota; kingdom Metazoa; phylum Chordata; class Aves; order Charadriiformes; family Dromadidae; genus Dromas; species Dromas ardeola. Next base: position 14,525 of record VYZM01015645.1, read on the forward strand.
TGTGCTCTTGGAAGGGTGTCTTTTAATGGAAAAACGTGGTGGGAGCAGTTTAATGGAGTAAGTGACTATCCAGTGTCCCCAGTGGGTATTGGGTGGGATTGTACGTCTCAACTTAGATTTAACCTGCCCAGCTGTAGGTCCTGCACTGAGGGGCCAAGTCAGGAACCCATTTCCACAGGCTTCTCTCTAGTTCACAGAGAAAGAGAGACAAAGAGAGGCATTTCAGCCTTTAGATTCATTGAGTTGTCCTCCAGAGACATTCAGCTCTTCTTTGGCATGCTGAGGCTTCAGGCTCGAGAACCTCTGTTAAGTGTCCAAAATGAGGTGGAATGAATCCGTGCCTTTCTCATTGCCCAAAGGGAAAAAAGGAAAATCAAGCAAACGAAGCACAAAAAACAGCCATGGAAGGTGCAAAGCTGAAGAGAAGGAAAGGAGAATGAAAAAGCAGGATGCTCCTTTAACATGTTCAGTATTATGGTCTGTTTTAGACAAACAAAACAGTCACATATGAAGACTTTGATCCAAACTTTACTGAAGTCAATGGAAATAGTTTTAGTTACTTTGGCTGGTCCCAAATAAGACATTCTGGACAATATTCAGAGGGATTTTTAGATTACTGAATCTTTTTAAGACACTTAACTTCCCATATATTTTAGTAGTGGTGTGGGTGCCAAAGTAAAACCCTCAAGAACTGGAAAAGCTGAAAGAGGAGTATGCAGTGTGTTTGTTGTTCTAAAAAAATAAATATTTTTCCTTACATCATCTTGTATCTTTTTTTGGCAATTGGATTACTACATGTTACAAATTTCCATTAGGTATAACTGTAAGAATAGAGAATACCTAATCCAAAATGCACTCATCTGCCAGCATAGCTGGCTATTGTCTAGTGAGGACAGATCTGGAGTATGGATAATGGAAGAAACTATTCATCATGGCCAGTTAATTACCAACAAAGAGCTCAAGCAGGAAAGGCAGGTGAGAGGAGACTTCTGTACTGTAAGGTAACACAATATTTGTGGTTCAGCAACGATTATCTTGAAAACTTTTATCAAGCTTTTAAAAATATGCCAAGAAAATTTCTTTAGCTCACTTTTTATCTTTATTTTTATTTTTTCTTTTTGTGAAAATAATAAGTTTGTGAAAAATGCAGGCATTTCATAATCTTGATGTTTTGGCATACTGACTAGTGTGCCAGGAAATGTGCCCCCTAGGTCTTGGGGCTACAATTTGGAAACTATTTGAAAACTGTGCCTTGAAGTTTATGATGAAAGGTATTATTTTTGAAGTTATAAGCAGATCAAAATTTGTAGGCAATGAAAACAGACCTGAAGGTAGTGTTGCTGAGCGTAGATAAAGAGAAAAGAAAAACATCCAAGAATAACAAATAGAAGGACTTGGTTTTAAAAAACACTCAGTGGACTGATAAATGTTGTTTGTGCAACTGAAGAACTTTCTGGAAAAACCAAAAGAGATCTGTGGTCAGTGTATTCAGAGGCCTGCAGTGTTTGCTTAAGGCAGGTGAATAGTCATATAGATACCACTCCTGGATCGTGGAAAGTCACTTGTTGCTCGAACAGCCTTTGGATTTCCAGTGCAATTGGCTGTGTCTCTGCCACTACTGCTCAGCAAAGTGTCCCCAAAGCTGGATCAGCTGTGGCAGAAGAATCAGTGCACTTAAGGGTGCAATGCCCTTTGGTGATAAACACACAGTGGGCGACTCCAAATCCTTTCTCAAAGACAGGGAGAAAGGAGCCCTTTGCTGTCCTTGATTCTTCATACCAGGACAGTTTCTGCTGCTTTGAGGCACTTTCCACCTTGACCAAAGTCACGCTACAGAATGAGTCCCCTTTCCATAAGGTATCCCACTTACCTGGATTGTGGTCCAGCAGCAGCAGAGCAGCTGTGAACCTCTATGCTGGACATGGCTTTTTTTCTCTGCTGTCTCTGTGTCCCCACAGCTCCAGCCTTATTCTGCTACTTGGGAAAGCTGAAGGCTGGACAATCTCTTGTTTCCAGGAGATTGGAGCACAGAATGGGGCACACAATGAGCTTCTGCAGATGTATCATCTTATGTCTAGGACATCAATGCTGGTGATTTCTCTCCCAATGAATTTCCAAGGCACAGAGACCTCTAGTGCAAATACAAAATTGCCCCCGCACAGGGAGTTCCCTTTCATAAAGTTGAGACCTGCTACACTTTTTAAGCCACACTTTTTAATGATGTGTGGTGGTCAGTACTGATGTTTTTATCCTGGTATTCCTCACTGAATCTTTCCCATCCTTTAGAAAGTAGTCTCGGAGGGGATCATGGACAGGAATCACCAGACTTTCCACATTTGGTCCAAACCAGTGCACCAGTGGTGGCCCTCTGACCATGGGGAGCAGGACTTGCATGGTTGGCCTTGATGATTCAGTGTTTACCTTGTGATTTCCCTCTCTTTCTGCCCGCACCCTATGCGTCTGTTCTCCTCCAACCTCAAATTAAATAAAGTTGGGTTGAGTTGGAAGAACTTCCAAAATAAACTGAGCGCTTGACAGTGTGAGTGGACAATTAAGTGATGTTTCTTTTCCTCTGAGTCAGTATGGAAAATTGCAGTTCCAGAGGTGCCGCTGGATGAACGAGACATGCAGCTGAGTTCCTGACCTCTATCACTTATTAAAAATCCTTGGATGCCTTTTCTCAATGCAGATTGTATACTGCGCTTTTCTCGGATTTCAACACAGTGAGCTTCATTCTCCTTGTCACTGCCCTCTGCCCTCCCTGTTTTCCATCCAATGTAGACTTCTCCTGACAACTTTGCCTGTGCTGGGACATCTGCATACTTAAGCACTTGAGCTTCTACAAGGGACCAGAAGTCACTGCATTTTTAGAGTGAGAAAAATGGTTCCTGTACATGAGATTAGTCTGGGATTTTTATTTTTTAACAAAGAGCACCACAACAATAGCTCATTATTCAACTTCAATTTTGCAGCAGCAGTCTTTTATGGTATGCCAGCATTGTATTGAATCGCACCAGGCCGGGGAGGTGGAACACAGGAAAGACACCTGCTCAAAACTGGCCATAGTCTTGGCTGCTTTCTAGTGTGTTCACACGGTGACAGCAGAAACATCTGGGCTGAGATGTAAACCTGATAGTTATCGCCCATCCTCCAGAACATTTGAGGATAACAGGGCTTATAGCTCTAACCCTTATCTCAGGTCTCAGAAGTTATTTCTTATTTCCATTTCTACGAAGATTTGCTTAGTGCTTCTATAATAATATAGCCATATCCTGAGCTTTTGGCAGCAAGCATGCAGGGATGCAGCAGCGTGGCCATTTCTGGCACAAGGGAAGGCCCTCAGTGATTATCCACCTGCACGCCAGTCTTTTGGTGCTAGAACAGAGTGGTTCAAGTGGGTTTTATACCATGAACTGTGTCCATATCCAGAGGATCCAGGGATGACCGGTGCATTGCCTGAAAACTGCTCCGTAAGCCTCAGATTAAAGGTCCTCTTTAAATAGAAGTGATAGAAATTGATGAAAGCCTTGTACCTAGGGTTGTAAAATAATGAGTTGCAATAGACCTAAAAACATTATTAATTCAGTAGATTGGTGACTATTGTAGTTCAAATGGAGCCATGCTGGGATTTTTTGGAGAACAATTTTTTTTCTGTGTTTAACCAGCTGTCAAACTAAGTAGGATTAAGTGTGAAATATAAGGAAATTCATTTTGCCATCACCTTTCCTAACTGGTGAATAAATGGTTAATTGTTTTTTTTCTTTCCTTAGTGTTAGATGTATTATGGCATGTGTATTTGGATATTTTGTATGTGTGTGTGTACACACCTCCACACATGCTCACACACCAGAGATGGATAGATCAATAGATAGATTCTTCAGGTGACGTAAACCCAAATTTCATTTCCTGATTCAAATTAACTATAAATTAAAAAAAATAATTATAAAAATCTATTAGCTGGTGTTGATTCTAAATCAAGATCTGACATGGTAAGAACCACAGCCTGAGAACAAATGGAGATTTCCACAGCGAATATAAGAATTAATAGTACGGATCTCTTCTGGTTAAATTGATGCAATGGTAAAAACAATATATAAGTCATTGTAACAGGTCTCATGTACTTCAACAGATAATTTGAACCTTCAGGTGAGTCAAGAAGAGCATTTCTTTAATCAGAGAATCCTTTAAGAGAAGCATTTTAAAAGCAAGGATGCTCAACCACATCACAAGCACTAAAAGAAGAAAAAATAACCCTTGAAAAATTTCCTGTTTGTCTCAAGAGGAAATTGCCTGTTTTCTTTAGAGCAGTAGTACATTTTTTCTTATTTGTCTATTCTGTAACTTAATTGGGAGAATTCAATAACAGAGAGATCTTTACCTGGTATCACAATTGAAAATGTCAAAGAAATCTTCATTCTTAGAAAAATCTCCATTCCGGAATGAGGGAAGCCAGTATAAACTATTGTGGTTGTGCTCAACTTCATAGATAGCAAACTATCTGTATGTTACGTGTTTGCATTTCTCAGTTTCTGTATTTCCCTGTGTTTAAACTGTTTTCTCTTTATTAGAAATATGCAGAGGCAGAGGCCCCCTTTTCATCGTGGGCTGATGTGACACCTGGCACAATAAGACATCATGGTCTGTGGCTGTGCTCCTCAGTACCTCCAGATTAGCATTAATACCAATGTCACGGAGCAAGTGAATGCCTCCTGGAAGTTTTTCTGACTGGTCTGGGAGCAGCATGCGGCCCTGTGTATTTATTAATGTGCAACTTAATGGGAAAGTACTGGTCTTTCTGGCATCCAGAGGCAAAGATAGCGATGGTGTTTAACTGCTCCAACTCCATTGAAGTCAATGTGATATGAGACTAAGGCACAACATTAACCTGTTAAATCAAATATACAGGGCCTGAACAGGCATCCTGGAGGAAACTCTATAAACAGCAGGAGGGCAAAAATGTGTCCTGAAATCTCTGCAAGGGGTTCCTCTTCTGGTATTTGTGGACCAGAAAGGAGTAAAGGAATCCTCTGTGTACTTTCCTGGTAAAGCTCCACACATCCCCTCTCCGGGAACCGCTTAGAGGTACCACAGAAAGTCAAACTTTTCAGGGTCTTGACAGCGATTCTGTGCCAAATGAAGTCAATGAACGCTTTCAAAGCAGAACTGTGGCCCATGTTTCCTTACACATTTACACACAACTTCTCCTGATGTTAATGATGACTGTATTTGGACTGAGGAATGAAGTAAGGTTTGGCCCCTTTTCCTTCCTTTGATAAGACTTTTTGCTTGATGAACAAGGTGGAGAAACGAAGGAGCTGGAATTGTTCCCCTAATTCCTGAAATCCATTGCATGTATTCAGAGCTGGTTTTTTACTCCATGGAAATGACAAATCTTCAATGCTCGGCACAAAGCTGACGGTATGAACTGCCTCAGACTTGGAAAGTTTGAAAGCTTCACAGGTTTGCTGGAGCATTTGTCTAGAAGTATAAAACAAGTATCACTTTGGTGCAGTTGCCAGCAACCATATTGTGAGGTTTCTGCAAATCCAGCTAGTTATTCCAGTAACAGCATAGAAAGGAAGATTTTATTAGGCTCAAAATTCAGATATGCCCAAAATTTCCCATTGAAAGACCATCTCCTTCTGGGCTAACAATACAGGAGATCATAAATAGCTCCCTGGTATAAATATGTGCATCAATAGTGTTGCTGAAAATGAACTATTTACTTGGGTTTTGCTGGATAAAGAAAAGAAAAAACAACGTACTATTCCTCTCCCTCTGAATAGAAGTTGTTTATTTCTCAGCAGCAAGATTTAAAAAAAAAAAACAAACATTTTCCCAAAGCAGCTTTCCCAGGGGCACATCAAAAATTAAAAGTGTAAAGGAGACAAACAGTCTATCTCTAACTAGCTGTGCCAAATGGAAGTCCTATAGAGGAATTGATTCTTACTGTCTGTCACTGAGCTCACATGTAAACTGTATGTGCTCTGGTTTAATATAAATGAAACCATCACTTTTGTCTTCGTGGCATACCAGGCTGCTACAACACAAAGCCCTGGTTGGTTTCTCATCAGTCTGAAGACGGGGTGGGAGGAGGGCGGTTACTCTTGTTCCTGGAGGGTGTCTGCTGTCCAAAGAATGGAAAATATGATTTGTGCTTTGGGAATTGAATGAGTCCCCTTTAGAGCTTTTAAGGCTGTATTTATAGGAAGGATAATCTAGCAAAGGACAATATGTTTTGTCCCTAGGTTCTGCTGAATGCTTCTATTGTTGATTTAGGATACGATCCAAAGCTAATTCTTTGCCTCATAAGCAGCTTCTTCTGAGCGCTCCTGTTGTAAAATTTTAAGTGAAACACTTTAATCTTTGCCTAACTCTGCTTACTAAAGAAATGAGATTTTTATACTCTCTCAATCCCGGACACTGAAGTAATCAGTATAGAAACATCCATTTCAGAGTAATACTGTTAAATGGCAAGGAGAGAAGAGAATAACTGTACTTAAATAGCTGGGGATAAAGTCTCTGAATTAATTTTGTCTGTGAGTTAAAGGAAATTTTATAGCTATGGAGATCTGGGAGAGACTTCCAGCAGAAGAAAGGCATGTCGTCAAGATGGAAGTTAACAAGTTATTTTCGTGACAGAGTTGGAGCCGAAAGAATGAAAAAAAGTCAGACAAAATGAGAGGCCAGATAGTGGAAGATGGTTTTGAGGGAAGTGGGGAGATTAATTTCTGAGATCACATTTGAAGACCATTGCATTAAAGAAATTTGGCCAGCTAAACACTTAAATGATAGCTACTTGGTATAAAGCAGCATAATTAATATTTCCAGTGTGGGGATGAAGAAGAGAGCATGAACGATTTAAACTAATGTGAAGAGTTTTCCCTATTAAGAAAAAATAAGGAAAGTCAAAGAAGGGAAAGTTTAAGCTACAGGAAGAAAATGCAGAAAGACAGCGAGAATTTGCTTGAGTAAAATGCTAAAAATCTTCTTTTAAGAAAAAAGTCTGCCATGGCAGAGATAAGGTAATAATTTGGAATGCTGAAAACAGCAGGCCTGGTGCAAGTTGTTAGCTGTTTATTTGAATTCAACAGACAAGAAATGAGGTCTGTCTGATATAAAGACATTATTTATTGCAGCACAGCTCCTAAAAATGCTAGATTTTCTGTGGACAGAAGAACATAGTTCTTCTCCCAACATGAATATTAAAAACACTTTAATAAATTGAAGTACCTTTATAGTCAGTTCACAACATGCTTCTTATTATATACCAGCCGTGTTATTGCTGGGGTTCTGCAAAAACTGCTTTACCGAGGGGATGGCTGGGATATGCAAAGGGGAGAAGTCTCAGCCATCAGTGATGTTATATGTGTCACTAAATTGCTGTGGCTTAACTTTTCTCTCTCGAAAAAAACATCAGCCAGCATGGCTTGCAGTGAAGTGTTTCATAAGTATGGAGAAAATTGACATTCCCTCACTGAAAAATAGACTTCTGCATTTCCAGAGGCCTATCATTTTTCAGGAACAATGAGAAATTAATCCCTGTTATATCAAAGTAAACTGGGCCCTAGAAGATACAATCCATGGCTAACGGTTTGTTGGATTAGATGGAGCATAACACCACGTGATGAAACAACCTTGCATAACAAACTGTCTTATCCATATAACGGGAAACAGGTTTGAACTTGATATACTTTTACTCCTAATGAGAAAAATATGAAGCCACTAGAGAAGTACACAGTTGGGTTTACCTTGGGCCAGTTTAATTTCCTGTCCCC
>VYZM01015645.1:22419-34681 GCA_013398915.1 Dromas ardeola
CCAAAAAAAAACCACACACAACAAAAAAAAACCAAAAACCAAAAGGAAAGAAAACACACCATTAACTTGCCCACATTATTGCTTGAAGCTGTGGAAGTTAGTCAGCTAAACATGGACGTTAAGGGCACTTCTGACAAAAAAGCTTCTGTAGTTCCTGTCTCCTGTCTGATATTGTGGAGAAATGGAAGTAATATGACTGCTACCCATTACCTAAGACCAAAAAAGCAGGTATTTGTCTCAACTAGTTACTCTCATGGTCATGACTAGATAATGATTTTCCATTAATTTTGCCCTCAGGTTTCATATTACATGTCTCTTGGCTCACCCACCAATATGGATTGTATCTATGCAGAGCCCTCACAATGGTTTATTCACCAACTGTGGCTCCAGTATCTGCACATGTCACCAGCTGTTTCTAGACTTTAATTCAGCCAAGCCACAGCAGCATTAAGGCAATTCTGTCCCAGAGCTTCCCCCAGGAAGAACATGTCCAAAGAACTGAGGTCTCTTATATGATAATTCAGTTGGAAGGGACCTCAGGAGGCCTCTTGCCCAACTTCTTGCTCAAAGCAGAATTGGCACTGAATTCAAATAAGGTTGCTCAGGAGCAGTAGTAGCATTAGCAGATAAAGCCAATATTTGAATGAGGAATGGGGATTGTACCTCATACCTGTGCCCAGTAATGCAAAGCAGAGGGGTTCAGCATTCCCCGAGTGCTTCCTTAGCTTCCAACCAGTTGCAGCGTTCTGAATGAGGTGCAATTTCTATAAATCTACTCAATTCCAGTGGATTTTCCTTCCATAAATTTGTTCAGATTCACAGTGGACTCAGGTAAAAGTATTAATGGTGGGATTCAGCTCATGGGGAGATACACCTCACTTGGGGTGTCTACATGTAGGCTTCTGCTTGTCGTCTGGGTCCTATTGCAGTCAAGGGAGAATTACTCAGTGCAAGCTAATGCAGCCAAGAATGATTCAGCTAATCAGATATATGTGTCTACGTATAACTCTCTGCTCTTGCCAATGATGTAACCCATTTCTTGGGTATGTTTCTGGTGCTTCTGTCAAAACAGTGTCTTAGATATGAAGTTTGGTGGAACAATTCATGTGAATAAAAAAGAAGAGATTTGTATTGACTCCGGTGCTATGGGAAACTGTATTGGAGATGAATGTGGCCTGATTGTTTCATTCTAATCCCTTAGGGAATATTTGGCTCCTTAAAGCACTGAATCCACTCTTCAAGCCTCACAAGTCTGAAGCATGAAAAGGTCAGGGAGCTGCTGTGCTCTTCCCTGGCCTCTGACATTTTTTCTGTTTCCTTAGTGAGCATCACCTAAAATGCAGAGCATGTGAGAATTACTGGACTGAGATGAGGTCAGAGATTTCCTCGCAGATACATCAAGTGCAAATGCAGTGTCAGCCCACGTAACCTGCCCACACATCTTGTTGTGACCGCTGGTAAACAACCTACCAACAGAGGGAAGAAAGTCATTGCAGTGTGGGTACAGGTCACTGGAAAACGACCCCTTCACCCCAACACTACAGTAGAGGTGACTGTGTCTTGCATTTCAAGGCATTATTCTATCTAGTTAAGAACCAGAGATATAGTCACCTTATATTCTGGATATTCTCAGTAGCAGAATGCTAGATGTTAAGATCAGTAGTTTATTTTTGCCTTTGTATATATTGACAGCCTCAGGTGGTGAGGTCTCAACTAGATTGCCACTAGATTCGGATTAAGCTTTAGACAGCCCTGACCTTATCAGAGGCTCAAGCTTCTGGAGTCAGGTACTCTGCAAAAATTCAAGCTTTCCTTAAAAAACTGAATAAAGTGTAGAAAATACAATGAAAGAGTAACCGACTCATGTTGGTTATGCATCCCTGGTTCAGTCAAGAGCTTAAAACAGCAGATTCAAAAGGTGCAAAATGTTTTATATTGCATTGATAGCTGTGAAACTCCTGCAAATCAAGTGTGGCCAAGGATTATATAAACACACACATACATATCATAGAATATATCAAGTTGGAAGGGACCCACAAGGAGATATATATACATATGTTTGTGTACATTTTAACTTGATACTGGGAAATGCACCTTCCTACTACCCACGTTCTGCTTTGGCTGGATGTGGTTAGGGTGGTGAAGACTCACGTTGTTCCAAGTGTTGCTGTATTCTGGAGGGTCCAGGTTGCTGCCGTAGTGACACTGTAGCTCTGAAAAGCAGGCAAATAACAAATGTCTGTGATACTACACTTACATACTGCAGATACACAAACCACAGCAAAGCAGAACATCCAAGGTTTGCCTCGGTTTGCCTCATTTTGGAACATGGCCCAGAGCCCTTGCTCTCACAGTGGAATCTTATGGCCCTGGCAGGCTGCGTAAAATTACATGCTAGAGGAAAGCAAAAGGTTTCCTATGATATTTCCAGGTTTTCTTTGATTCCACACAGCCCATCAATAAGTGTTGATTAGCAGGGAGAATGACCTCAAGTCACGTCAGCTGTAGGATGTGTTTTCCTGGAGGGAAAGGAAGAATATGATTTCCGCCTCTTAAAGATAAGAATTATCACAGGTTTTAAAGGCATAATTTTTTATGTTATTGTCTTTTTTCCTCTGTAGAAGCCCTTCAAACGAAGGGAAAGACTAATGTTAGGTCAGTGTTTAATTGTTTGAAATGCCAAGGCCTTTTCAAATACTAACATCAGTGCGTCAGACCTCGTATCTAGATTCTCCGGGGTGTAACACTTGCATTACGATAGAAGAGAATTTAGTTTCTTATCTACTTTTGGGCATACCTCTCATTTATTTTCCAATATACTTGCCTTTTAATTTTGATCATTTGGTCTTCCAAATGTGAGATAGGATTTTCCAAAGAGTATACAGTCCAGATTGTTTTTATACCAATAAGATGCATTTGAAGCCTAATTGGTTGAGAGACACAAATCCCACTGCCTCTGCTGCCCAAAAAAAAGTTATTCTTTTTAAAATGGAATGCCAAAAGTATTAGAATATTAATTTAGTGATATATCAGGCATTCAGTATGAATTTCTGGATCATATCATTTTCACTGCCGGCAAATCTGTATATATATATATGTCGGACTTGTATTTCTCACATATAAGTCCTATTAACGCTGAAGGTTTCATTAACTGGTTTTAGTTACTACTGTATGGATGCTGAAGGGACCAAAATGCCCACCATTTCAACTGGAGTTCCCTTCTATCTGTGGATAAACTGCTTCTAACTCAAGCGATGTCAGTTCTGCATATTAAAGAACAAGAGAGAAAAATATATTATTACTAATGCTCCAAATTGGCAGGTCTTAGAAATCAACATATTTTCACTGTTTTTAATGTAGCTAATAGGATTTTATGCTGGCTGAAGACTCAGCCATTTTTTTTTTTTCAGTGCATAGGAAATTGATGATTATGTTGCTTGTTACAGAGAAGAAACAAGAAAAGTGAATAGCAAAGGTGGAAAGAGTTCAGCTAAACATCTCTAAGTTTTAAGGTTATTGAAATATTACTTTGGGGGAAATTAGGGTGTAAAACCACAAAAAACAGATTTAAAGCATGATTTCTTGCATTTTCATTGTTCTGGACAGGTCACAGTAACATTTAATTATGTTGTTATCATTTATGACCTAGTAATTTTTAACGCAGAGGCTATGACAGATGGGGTAACCTACTACTGATAGCAGTATTCTTGAGCATAAGTTTTGCAGAGTTTGCTTCCTACTCTGAGTCACTCACATTCTCAGTTTCTCTGGCCTGTGTCCAAGCTCATGTTTCATCCTCTCCGTGCATTGTAGTCACTTCTGCTTAACACCAAGCTATTCAGCTCAGCTGCAGGCTTGTCTTGTCTTAACTAAGATACCACTGCATATAGCAGTTAGAAGCAGAATTCAAAACTTGTTATAACATTGATTGCTCTAGATCCACAGTTTCTTGTTAAACCCAAGCTTCTAAGAGTACTCCCGATATATGACACCATTTCTATTGTATCATGTTCATTTATGCGAATTACTGTGATTTTGCTGTGTTCTACAGCATTTACATTAATAAGAAGCTCTACCAATTTCATGATTAATAATAAAGTTGGAATATCTATGTCTGATGGTGTGAGTTTTTCTAGAGAACCTGCTTACCCTCACTAGGAAGTTGAAATACTTCCCACATCAGCCCTTTAAGGTTCCTGAATTGTAGATGCTTTTTTTCTGACTCACAAAGAAATTGGGTGGGATTCCTATCAAGAAAAGCAATCTGAGGAGAGAAAAAACTGTGCTGGTCTGCATTTTGCTATTGAGAAACCAAATCCTGTGAAACTTTGTAGTATTAGTTGGAGTCAGGTAGGAATATCAAGTGACATTTTCCTTCTTGTCTCCGTGCAGCTTTCAGAGGGAATCAACCCAGGCCAAGGACTAGGTATCGAAATCATTGCTACCTTCCAGCTGGTATTGTGTGTCCTCGCCACCACAGACCGGAGAAGGAATGATGTCTCGGGATCAGCACCTTTAGCCATTGGTCTCTCTGTTGCCTTGGGGCATCTTCTCGCTGTAAGTTTTACTTCTCACGCTTGATATCTACAATGTCCCACTTCACGATGGGCCAGTGAAGGCAGGAAGGTGGTGGGCAGATGATAGTTTATTCTTTCTCTTTCAACATGCATGGCCCTTCTTCCTTGGCCCATGTGGTTGTGGCATAAGTGATGAGGCTGCACATCTGGGAGGAGCTGCTGCAGTAGGACCTGTTTCCTGTTGGGACGAGAGAGGCACATGGCAAACAGTCGTTTCCCCTGTGGGTGGGATGCACGAAGCTGTTGTGAGCATCTGAAACATGTTGCAGGCTGCCGCTTGCCCTCCTGTGTAATGAAAATGCCACATGTGCATCAATGCGTCACCACTGGTTTTCTTTCCACCTCCTAGATCGATTACACTGGTTGTGGAATTAACCCAGCCAGGTCTTTTGGCTCAGCGTTGATCGCCAACAACTTTGAAAATCACTGGGTAAGTTGAATAAATTTGTTTAGCTTACAAGAGGCTCTGCATATACATAATCTACAAGATCAGAAACATTTAAGCACATATCACTAGCACCAAGTCAGTGAGTTGCCAGTTCTATTTAATTTAACAAAGAATAATCTCCTTTTGTTCCTGACCAGCCTCAGGAGATCACAAAGTCCTCAAGCTGAGTGTGTATGTTCAAAGTAATACAGAAGATCTCTGGTTATTTCCCTTTATGTTTATTTATTTCAAATATTTAAAAAGTTAAATCCTCATTGCACAGAATCCTGTATCAAGTATTTATTATTTAAAATGAGTTTGTAAAGTGCTACTATTTAATCTGGTAAAACCTAATTTAGGAAGGTTCTTGAGATGGTTTATAAACTGAAATGGATCATCCAATATTTGGAAGCTAATAAAATGTTCATCTTAAAGTTAAATGTCTGCTTATGTGCTTTCATGATAAGTGCTCTGGAAGCACCATAAATTTCAGATTATTCCCTGTGGTTAAATGTGGTTAAAATGAGGAACTTCACAAAAATTTACTTATTTCAGTAACGCTCAATAAAGAAGGCTGATATAAAAGCCCTAAATGAGCATGTGTTCTTGAATATTTAAAATATAGTTTGTTCCAACTCTCCTACTCATGATTTTGGCAACCAGTTGCATAGGCATTCACGGAAATTTAGTAATAGTACAATGGATAGTGAAAATTTTAGATATAGATTCCAACTTAAAAAGTAAAACCCAAAAGGAAGACACTGGGGAAATTTTGCCATTATCTCTCACTTAAACACTTCTATTGGGATACTAAGCTAGTAGATAGTATTTTCAGAATTTCATAGAAAAATTACTTTCCTTTGTACGGATAGAAGGAGATAGAGGTAATTCATATTAAACCACTGCTATTGCTGAATAAAAGAAGACGTGTTTTCAGACTCAGGAACTCTTTGGCCATGCAAATCCCTCAAAATCATCTGTTATTTCAAATACAATCAACCTGCCTACTAATATACTTTTATTACCGCTCCCTCAAAACTTTATTTGCCTTAAGTGATTAGACCAGTACAATTACAGGATTTTCATTAGCTAAATAGCAGCTACTAGTAAATTAAGCCCCTAATTAGGTCCTTGCTAATTCACTGAAAATTACTGGGAGAATGGAATCTAATGCCATTGTTGCTTTTAGAAATTGTGCCCCCCTGCCAAATTTATCTGGAATGACAGAGACGTTTTACCAGTAGATACCTAATTTTAAATATCAGAACTTGACAACATAGTCACAGTTATTAGTCCCTGGGTCTATTCCCAGTTTATGGTGAGAAAATCCTGGTTTCTTGACATACAGCTAAGTAAATATTTAGGTGATAGATTGTAATTTTAATGTTTCCACTGTAAATTTCACGGTGAAAATCCTCAGAGGAGATTTTCAGAACAGCTTCAAAAGCAGTTATACCTGATGTATTAACTGGGCTTGTAACTGTTCCAGATCTTCTGGGTTGGCCCAATCATTGGAGGAGCAAGTGCTGCCCTGATTTACGACTTCATCCTGGCTCCCAGAAGCAGTGACCTGACTGACCGCATGAAGGTGTGGACCAGCGGCCAAGTAGAAGAGTATGATCTGGAAGGAGATGATATGAACTCCCGTGTTGAAATGAAGCCAAAATAAAGAAGGACAAGTGAAAGAAAAGCACATTGGTTTCCGAAGATTTTATCAGTGTTATAGACTCTTTGTAAACCAGCAGGCAGTACTTTGGTTTTTTTTTAATTCGATATGGTTTTCCATTTTTACCCACAATCTTAACAGCATTTTTCTATCTGGGGTTTGTCAATTACAAAGCCTTCAGGCCAAGAAGTCATTAGACACTTTTGCGTGAGCTAAATAAATTGGGTTGAAATTTAACCCCTCCCTCACAACCACCAAATTTTCTGATGCATTTAGTGTGGGTGGTTCTCCCAGCACATCACTCAGTAAGGATAAGCAGTTCAAATGACCAGTCTGTTTGCTGAAAGGATACCGAAGACAGAGAACCATCTGTACCAATAATGGGGGCCTTACACCGGAAAAAGTATTTAGACAAATATGCAAGCCTAGTATCTAATGCCAATAGCGCATGTGAAAAACTATCTCAAATCATTGCCCGAAAGCATCTTTTGGAAGGAAAGGCCACTGAAAATTACTTGTTATGTAGAATTAACCATAATTTTCTAAATGATTGATAATCTCTGAGAAAGAGGGCCAGAAAAGTTAAGCAGGACAAGAATCTCCAGAGTCCCGGCATCCATTTAGATTTTCTAGTGTTTCATTCTCCCTGAACCTACATCCAGCTCATCGTGAGGGGAGAGAATATATGACAAAAAAAATATAGATACATTAATTCCTGGGAAATAATAATTAGAAGTCAAATTGAAGAGTAGTAATAACAACGGCAACAAGAGCAACATGGTGCCAATGTGTAAACAGGATCTGATTTCTCCTGTGACTACTCTGCTTTTGTTCATCTTATGTAATTTAACTGTGTGTTTTAAAGAAAACTGGGAAAAAAAAGGCCCCTTTCTTCCTGACCCCATTCTAATAGCCAGTGCTGAGACATTCAGGGACAACGAATAGATATACACACAGTATATTTTCTAATGAGGGACAAATACATACCTGTGTGTAAGTCCATTGTGGGGGTCGTTGCTTTGTTTTTATATATATATATATAAATGTTTATATATATGTTTTATACAGAAAGCCTAGTATACTGTTTTGTAAGAAAATAAGAGCATAAGAAAAGTGGAAAGAATTGCAGCAGTGCTTAGTAAAATAAATGACACTGGAAACATAAAGAAAATTAACACTCTAAACGATGTGGAAGACTATTTTCTGTTCTCGTTTTCGTGTGTGCTACTTATGATTTCCTGAGTAACCCAAACCATTAGCTGGTCTTACCTACTAACTATAGAATATAGTTAAAGCAGATACATGCTGATATACTTGTTCTGCACTAAACAGTTTTACATAAGAAATGAGGCCCAGAGGAACCTACATACAAAGCTGCACACTTTACCATTCAGACAAACACCCCAGAGGTAATATGGTGGATGTCTCCTATTAGAGAGACAGTGTGGACATGGGAATTGAGAGAGGGTTGACATGGGAATCCATATAGGTTGGATCATTTCATCAAGTTGAGCAGATGTAAAAAAAAAAAAAAAGAAAATCACCAGCAAACTAAAACAGAATACATTTTATCTTTCTTGTCTACGTTTGGTGTGCTATCCCGTGTATATTGTCTATGTACATACAGCATGATTGGATTTTGAGGTGGTTTAAAAATAAACAAAATCAGTTGTGCTAATACACACAAAATGTTCATGATTCTTGATTTTTAATTTGCCTTGCAACATAATGCAACTTCATTTTCTACACCATTCTTTGGGTGCCAACCTGTAAGACTGAGACAATTTCTGCTTTTCTACACATGACTGCTCCTTTGATTTGATTTCAGCCTTTGGGGAAATGAAGCTTCTGTCTTTGTCTGGCACACAAAGCAGGCCTTCATCTGGAAGTAAACTCTATCCAAATTATACTTAGAAATGAAGCAGGATACCAGGACCCCATGCCCACTTTCCAGAATCTTTTTTCAACTTTATTTGCTGGTATACTAGTGCATCCATTGACCCAAAATTAACACTTTTTTGCCTTGTAGAATCTATGAGCCACAGCAGTTGCAGAAGTCACCCACAGTAAATAGTTTGTTTCCACAAGCTTGAGGTAACTTAACACATATAGTGAGGGAGAAATTGTGAGATTCACAATTTGTTCCTTAGTCTACACCCTGCAAAGAGCAGTATCTTCACCTATTTGCTACTCTTTAAAGTCCAAAACTTTGAAGACAAACAATGGCTTTCCATTTGGTGTGTAATAGGACCATGTCATGTTCTGTTCTCTAGCTGCTGCTTATGATCACCAGAGTAATAAAAAAAATAGATGAAACAATAACTGTTTCACTAGTAAAGAAACAAAAAAACAGGTCAAAGTAAATGAAGTGTGATTCATTAGTGTATTTATTCACAGTGATAATGTTTAAACAATTTACAGTAAAGCTCTTGGAAATTAAGTGAAAACATATTTCAACAGAATTCCAGGCTTAACCCACTCCCTTCTTCTTAAGGAAGAAAAAGCTTAATAGTATATTTAAAGTGATTTTCTAGTGCTTAGATCCTGAACTAAGAACAGCAGTTTCTGAGCAATGCAAGGCCATAGCTGCTAATGGTCTCCCCACTCCTGGCACAAATGGTTTTGCTTTGTGCTAGACAAGCACACTTAAAAGTTATCAGCATCTCATTAAAATATTTGGAAGATACCCAGCAAAGGAATTAAAAGCATGAAGCCGCAAGTATTGAAACCCACTAACAAGTGACAAGTGGGCAAATGTGCTTACATGCACAGAAACTCAAAAATATCTCCCTGGCATCAAGAGGAAGCCTGGAACACGGTTGTTTAAAACAGCTTCCATGATGCTTCCAAGATGACCTGTGGACAACTAGACCATGCCAGTGCCCTGGTGATTCCCAGGGACAAACCTCTGTATTTATCACACATTCTAACAAGAAAAGACGACAAAGTGTAGATGTCTTCATAGATTAGCTAGGCACCACCTGCCATGGTCCCAGTAGCCACCCTGTCAGGTAGCCCACAGCATACCACATACTCACAGAAAGTAGCTACACAAATGATAGTAAATGAAAAAGCAGGGGGAGAATATTCCAAAGTACAGGAACACAGTTGTCAGTGCCTGTGTAGGTCATCCCAAGCGTTCTCCCAAATATGCAATGCAAATATGATCCACTCTCATTTGTCTGAGGGCCGGTTGTCATCCCAGGGACAGACAGCACCAAGAGTGCAGATGTTCTTAATCTGTAGCTTAGACAGCTGACAAAGGACCATCTGTTTTTTGCATGAACCAGCACAAGGCAACTTGGAAGAAGCCTGAGCAAGGTGCTTTGAATTTGTCCCTGGAGAAACCCCTGCCACTCCATTGATTCTATAGACAATCTAAGGAGATATGGGTCCTAGCTTTAGTCATCTATCTTTAGAAGTAAATACATGCTATGCCTCCCCATTGTAACCGTGGCAATTTAATTTTAGATATCATATTGCTCGACTCTACATAGACTTTTAACACATGCAAGGAAAGAAAGGCGATTGAAACGTAACATAATGACAGCCAATAAACCAGGAAGCTTCCATTGTCTTTCCATATCCACCAGCTGCACCAGTCACAATTCACAGCTTAATGTTTTTAAAAATTAAAATAACACCATAATACTAATAATACTAACTAAGAGTTTCTCATAGTACTTCAGTGTTTTCCCTCCTTTTACCCAGCTGAAGTTTGGACGTGCCAAGAGTCACACAATAAAATTATATTAAGAATGCGGCTGTTATGATTCAGTTGAAGCCTGGGCTCTAGTAAACATCTGTGTCAAGAATAGTTCTGGGTTTCATTTTACTCAAGCCTGATGTCCTTGAAAGGACCAAGATTTTTGTATATAAGTTGTCTGATATTACAGAAATTACTTAGCCCAGAATTCCTTCTGGGGAAAAATGCTTAATTTTATAGACTTTCCAAAGCTGAACAGTAAAAGCAAGCCTCTGTTTAAATAGGTTTATTGATAATTAGATATTAGCCATCTATGAGATCACATTGCTTTAGCTTCTTGAAATCATATGCCATACAGGGCTATGAATGATGTTCCTCAGAAGGCACAATTCCTGTTGACTTCAAGATTCCTTTGTATTGTTGGATAAATCAAATATGTGCAGATCTACAAAGGCAGTTAACACACTAAGTTCTGATTTCGCAATAGTGGCACTCCATTTAAACCCTCTCAGTGAAATCTTATTCTCACCAAGGTCACAGTCATTGTCTGTTATTTATTTTGGGAAAGCAGAATTTGACCCCAACTGTTTATCATCAGATAAAAACCCAGTTTACCACCAGATTGGTTATTTGCTGCTGTGTGTCTTTGCTTCTGAGTAAAACTTTCTCTGGGCTCCTGACCACTTCCATGTAACCATGGATGCCTGCCCATGGCTATTCCTGTTCTTCTACACCCTGTCTAATCCTGCAGGGAGAGATGGGCAGGTAATTTCAATTAGCAGAACCAGTTAGCTATCTCAGCTGTAATGGTCTTCAGATGGACGTCAGCCCTATTGCCTGTAGTACTGTGATAAATTACTGTATACCTAAGAAGCACAAAATAAACACAGGAACGAAGACTGGACGGAGATAAGTGACACACCACATAAAAGGCAACTGGTTCGTAGTCTTTATTAGTATTCAAAAGATTCATTCTCTTTTCACCTTGTTTCGACTATATGCCCTACTGTCCCTGAGCCATGCCTGTTTGAACAAAATGTCTTCAGCTTTTTCAATCATTGTGTTATGAGACTTACAGATTTTGACAAAAAAGAACCCAGAAACTCAATATACTCCCCTTTTCGTGATCTCCTGAACTTCCTGATCTGTCATGCTCTAAAACTTGCCGTGAACTGCCCTCATTGTGCCATTTCCTCTGTTTTGTTGCTATTCTTGTCTTAGGGCAGGAATTAAGAAGCTTGTGGAAAATGATCGACATAGTGATACTATTTGCCCATTTTTGTAACATTTCTATAAATTTCTTTCCCCTTTCTCTTCTTTTTCCTTTACACTTCAATTTCAAGGCCCTGAGAAGGATTACTAACAGTTAAAGGTGATCCCTCCATTTAATTCCTTCTCCCTTTAGTTTGTGGTCAGTTCCCTTTTCTAAAGGGTGTGTCCTTACTCCTAGAAAAAAACCTGGAGGGACCGTCTATTAATTCATTTATTTATTTTTTTTTCATTGAAAACAAACAAAACAGTGTTCCCTGGAAGCATGGGAGCCAAACAGCAACTCTTGGCAAAAGGTGGATGTTAAGTGCAATTGCTGGAAACAGTCATAGTTTTTTCTTTTTTATATTTTTTTCCTGAAAAGTAAATGGAGCACTTGCAATAGCAATCTATCCAAAAGATGGATATGACTAAAATAGAACAAGCTGCAACACACACTTGGTTTCCCTTAGGGATTTCCAACTTTTTCTTGTTTCACCATTTCACATTTTTACTTAATGAAGAAGAACCTGGCGTGAACTAAAGGGGAGAGAGGGAAATGATGGGCCTGCCCAATTTTATATCCTATCAGTGCTGTGTGGGAAGAGAGGTGACTTGTACTGTGACTGTATTTTCTG
>VYZM01015645.1:40147-85209 GCA_013398915.1 Dromas ardeola
AAAAAACTGGAAACTTCCCTGAAAATATTGATGAGGCCTTGATCAACTTTAATAGAGACCTGTCTCCCGTGTATATGCCTATACATACATAAACAAACAGAACACCAAGACAGGCCCTTTAGCTTTAAATGAAATTTAAAAAAAAAAAAATAAATTTTCAACAAAAATAGAAACATTTGCAATACTTGACATTGATCTTTACACTCCAATTTTGAACTTACAGCTCAGTTTAACTTATAACAGGCAAATATATAAATTATAAAAAATAAAATACAGTTCCTTGCCAGCATGAATGTCAAGCACCAGAGAAGACACATTCACATAGCCTTGTCAAGAAAGCCTGTCTGGTGAGAAAGAAGGATTTTCTATTCAAATGTGTCAACTGCCTCCCAATCACATCTAGATTTAGATAGAAATTTGCCTACACTGTAATAGAAATCCAGAAGAATACTAACATTTTAATATTTAGTTGTCTGATTAATCTATCCCTTGGGCTGGTGGAAGCAGTTTGACTGTTCTGTAAAGATTTTCAAGATCTCAGTCTTTCATGAGGCACGGGGCAGGAGAGACAAAGCACATTGGGGACATTCCCTGTGAATGCTTGGAGTCAAAACCTGCTCTAATGGCAATGTAAGTAAGAAAGACAGCCTATGGGCTGCTAGGCTGTAGGAGAAACCTTGAGCTTGGGTATACTTGCCTACCTGAATGTTGTCTCCGCCAAGTACTTGACAGCTCGGAGAATCAGACCTGAAGTAGCTGTGACATTCAAGAATTCTCACATACTTCTACATGTTTGGGTTTTTTTTCCCTTTTCACATCCTTCTTAGTTCTAATGGCACAATCATTTCATGGAGCGGGGAGGTGTTTCTGTCAGATTCTTGTCTTTCCCTGCAATATCCCATGTTTACTTAGGGAAGCGGCTATCACCATCCCTGAAAGTATTTAAAAGATGGGTAGACATGGTTTATTGGTGGACTTGACAGTGTTAGGTTTATGGTTCGACTCGATGATCTTAAAGGTCTTTTCCAACATATATGATTTTATGATTCTATATAAAGAAGTGTTTCTAACTGGAGGGCAAGTGAAGTTTCTGAATAGAAAACTTTCTCTGCCTATGTCTATGGTCTTCAACACCCACCTAAAGCCAAGAAATCATTCTCTGAAGATGACACAAAAGTTCCATTTTTTCCACGTCTCCCTTACCCAAATTCAGCTGTTAGTTCACTCGGCGTAACTGCTGCCTGGGGACTACGAATTGAAGCGTGGAGTCTCCCAGACACCCCAGAGTTGAAATTTCATAGGAATGGATCTTCCATTAAACATCCTCACTTGCAGAAGATCAGTTCTTCCTCCTTTTCTGCTGCACTTCCATCCCTCAGGATCCCAGGGATGTTAACAGGGGTCCTTGCTGTTTTGGGCAGTTCTGTTTAAGGCAATCCCCAGAGGAGTGGTAGCTAAAGAAAACTGTCTGCAACCTGGGGTTTTAAAAATGGAAGCAGATGGCTGGAACGCTGCAAGCAGCTGGGCTGCAGTTAGCAAAAGCTCATGAAAGATTTTAAGGTCAGCCCTGCACTGTGGGAACAAACAGGTCATGGTGTGTTTGAACTGGAGACTGAAAAATGAGCCACAGCAGGAACTGTTCTCTGATTCCTTTCAGACACTTTTAGAAAGGTTGTTCTGCTTTGTTCCCTTCAGCCAAGCAGACTGCAGATGGGATTGAGTTTGCTGCTCTAAGAAGAACATCCCTTGTCAAAATGCTGCAACCCTTTTGCATCTCTTCTTTTTCCCACACCTCATAATATTTCCATCCTTTTTTCTTTCAGATCTTCTTCGTTAACATTTACCCCAATATGATTTGTCTCTCCTCTGCTTCATACTGGAGTATGTCATTGGATCAGACTCCTTTTTGCACAGTACCTGGCTCTGATAATGACCTTTGTCACTGCCTTAACAAGAATTTGTTCTCCCAGCTCTGCAGCATCTTTCCTCGTTGACTTTCAGAGCAGATGTTCTTCATCCATAGCACACCATACAAACAGGAACTGGGCTGCTCAGCTCCCACCCTTCTTACAGGGCTTCTGGCATCTCCTGTATTTCAGGACATAGTATCTCCCTTGCACACACTGTATGTTCTGGACTTACTCCATCCTGCATCAAAAACCTTTCCAAAATTGAAGTCCCTTCTCCCTCTTAGTCCTCTTTTTTTGACCCAAATCAAAAATAAAAATCAAATCTCAGTTCATCACTGAGACTGGTAATTCTAGCATACTCCTACTTGGCAAAGGACTTGAGCATAGAGTTGGGTTTAAACCTGGACTGCTGAAAGGAGGCATTTGGCAGTAGGGAAAATTAGGAGACAAACATTGGGGTAGAAACCAAAAAGAATGCGGATGATTAGCACGTCAAGAGACTTGGCCTGAAATACAGCCAGCATCCATGACGCAGCTGGGGTAACAATAATTTCTAGACAGGTGGTGAACAACTTGACTTTGAGAGACAGATAAAATTTTTTTGTTTTCCTCCCAAGCTCTTTCTTATAATGTTTTATTTGCTGGAGATAAGGCACTCCCAGGTTCCTGACTCCACGTTCTCACTAATCACCTCCACAAGTGGTACAAGAAATAAGATCAGGGCCTGAGGAGTCACGTGGAATGAAAGACTGGGCTCAACAGGGGAGACAAGCAGCAGATGGAAAAGGCAGAGTCTAAATTTTGATTCTGTAAAGACCAGCAACTGGGACTAACTGGGGTGTAAGGCAGAGTAAATAGTTGTCTTGAATCCAGTCTGGTCCCGTTAGGCTAATTTATGCTTCGGTGTAAATAACATATGCTGCCCTCTGAGGAACACCAGTTATTACCATACACATAGAAGATGCTTTCACCTTGTATTTTCCCTTACTGATTTCTTGGGACCATGGTATAACTGTCTGCTCTAATATGGATATTTCAGTAAGAAAAATTCTGCCTAGACCCTTCCTCCTGGGAAAAAAAAAAAAAAATTTGGCTTATAAATGGTATCTAATTACTAAAGGTACAACATGCAGGGGAGACAGGGGGAGGAGACAACTAAGAGGAAGAAAGTGGATGGACAGCCCACTTCAGAGGCAGGAGGCAAGTAGACAAAAGCTTAAATTTGTGAAGTTCATCTGTTGGTTCCTAAAGTGTTCCAGAGAACACACAATATATGTGAATGTATGTATGTGCTGTCTGGGTTCTGCTTTGCTGTAGAAATTTTTGATGGTGCTATGCATTTATTTTTCCTGGATCAGCCTCCTCTCTCATTTTCCCTGCTAAAAAATCCAGTAGCTTTCCCAGATGTACAGCTTTGACTGGGACCATAAGTGATGGAGCTTTTCTTTTGTTTCTGTAATACTCTTTACCTTGATTTTCTTTATATTTTGTTTTACCACATAAGAAAGCAATTTTCCTTAAATATATGAGGTTTGAAAAAGATGCCTTAAAGAATTTTATAGGCCTGGTTTTCCTTCTCAATTTTTATCTAGGGCATTTCCATAGCACACTGTAGAAGTTACTAGCTACCTCACAGCTGGCTGAAAATATCTGGATATCCTGCTTCATTTCTTGCTTTTACCCAGCCATCTCATTAGAAATTGAAGTGCCTGTGAAAATTAGGCTGATAAACAAATGGGGACATAGCACAAGCTGAACTACCTGAAGGCAAAGCTCACATCTTGTCAAATGAGTGACAAACATTCAATGAAATTGCAGTGATGAAGGACACGGCAGTGTCCTTTTGATGATGGAGGTCTGCTGAACATTTGTGTTGAGCAAGTGCAAAGAGAAAACCACATCCCTGATCTGTCAGGACAGGACTCAAAGCCTGTGAACCTTTTGCGGATTGTTACCAATGTAATCTGTGAGCAGCAGAAAGGCACACCGTACGATGGATACATTACTCAGTCTGTTTCTTGCCGGCATTATGTCACTGGGGAACACACCTCCTCGTCGGAGCTAAAAGAGGGGCAGGAAATATAAAGCCAGTATTTACTCCAGCAAATGTAATCTGCGAACATTTTTTCCTTGGATTAAGTCATTTCAAGGCCTTGTGAACATGGTACAGCTTTGCCAGATAGCTTAAAAACAGTCTTTGTCTGAAATGGAGCCAAAAGAAATGACGACTGCTAGACTAGGCTGCAGTCGTGACTGAAAAGTTGACAATGGTTGAGGTGGGAGAGGGAGACTGGAAGAATGAGACCAAGAGGGAAGTATTGCTGCCCACACAGATAATTCATTTGAAAGAAAAGCTTTTCCAAGCAAAGGCTTACTGTAGTGGAAAGTGCATTGTATTCAGACTTCACAGCTGCCGTGTGTCAGAGCCCTGTGAGACAATTGCTCTGCATCACGGGAATTTATTACATTTAGTTCGCTTGTGTGCTTCTTGCAAAGCATCCTTTTTACTGTCTGGGAAAGAGGGATGAACAAAACATATTGCAATTCAGCAGATGAGAAATGCCCTTTGAAGACAATCAAAAAGCAGCCTGAAGATACTGGGAAGGGATAAGACCAGTTGGGCTTGCCAAGGTAAATTGCCATGATGTTGGCCTAAGTGTATTGGACATTGTGAGGTTTCTCCCAGGAGTTGTCCCTCCTCTCCCTGACTTTTACCAAGGCAAAGGCTAATTCTTAATCTCCCAGTGTGACAGAGACAGTCTTGGGATGGAGATTTCCCTCCTCCCTCTCCCAAGGCCGGCTCCGACGAGGTGCAGAGACCCTTTGACGACTTGACAAACTGTTTTCAGCACCATCCAAGTGCAAGGCCCTTCTGCCTCTGAGTGGGGAGGACAGCCAACCTACTTCTTTACAAAGTGGCTCTATGTTGTCCCTTTGGCATCCGGAGACACAGCTTCTTGCTAACCAGTCTGACGGGCTCTGTTCTTTAAAAAAAAATACGTCCTTCAAACAAGCAGAATAAGGAGACAGTGAGACCCAAATGACTTGCCAAGTTATTCAGGTGGGTGGGATGCCCAATGTGTTTCCTCCACCCCTAATCGCAAACAGTTGGAAAGTGGGGCTGCCTGCCTTTAATAAATATAGCCAGCAAAGAAAGGAGCTGGGGAAGGAAGGGGTACTACCAGGACTGTGGTCAAATAAAAGGAAAAAACATGATTTTTTATATTTTATTAAAAGATTTTGAGCAATTCTCTTATATGGGCTCACTTAATGCTGGTCTCTGAGAGCCTTCACTTGCCTCATAGCCACCAAGACTGGGGACTGGTGTTTCAAACAGGATCAAGGTGGTTTTTTACATCTCAAATAAACTTGCAGCTTCCATATGTCTTCCATAGATTTTCTAGTGTCCTTTGTCACTGTCTTAGTGCTTGAAATAGTGTGCGGATGTGCGTGTGTGAGGGTGTGTGGGTGTGTGTGCATGTGTATATAGGAGTGTTTGCATGTGTACATAACTGCAGATACAATTTCCTAGCCAAGGTCTAGGGTGCAGAGTGCCAGCTTGGTGTAGAGCCAATATTGTTGTGTTCTGGGAAAATGCACAAGGAGAACTTGTATTTGGGTTATGATAAGAGTTCAATTTAATCACAACAGAAGCCAAGTCATCCCCAATTAAAGCTTAATGCAGACTGTGATAGTAATGAAGTTGCAGCATGTAGTTTTCAAAGAACATGAGCTAATGTCTAGAAAATGAGACCAGAGGAAGGGCCCTGGATTTTGCTTCTGGCCCAACCAGCAATTCCATTTCTAGTCTCGGACAAATCATGTTAGGCAATTTTTGCTATCCTGAAGAAAAAAGAAGCAATGTCCAAATAAAAGCTGGTAAAAAAAAAAGAGGAGGATGGTTGCAGAACTTCAGAGTACTCTAGTGTCAAACCACAAACCGTAACATGCACCTAAATATGCATGTAGAAGACCAACACCCAAGTTTGATTTTTCTTTCCCTGAGGTGAGATTTTCAAAGACTTTGGACTGAATTAAGAACTCAACATTATTTTCTGGGGATTTCTGTTCCTAATTCCCTCATATTTCTGAAAACCTAGCCTGTGATATGTCATTGCCTCAGTTTCCCTTCCTCTGACTTGGACAGAACTTCTACGTGGTAGCAAAGGAATGTATATGGAAATTAATTGCCTGGGTTTATACAGCAATTATGACATTAGCAGCAAGCTTTCTCTAAATGTTTTAATATTAAAACTGCAAAAGTAACTTTTTATTACCTCATAAAGGTGCTGTGAAGTTTAATTACTTACTGACTTGCAAATACTGTGAGGTATAGTTTTCAGATCATGTTTATTGCCATTATTTAATGGGCATAATTACACAGGATGAAGTTATAGCCAGTATTTCTAGCTTAATATCAGTCTGGTTTTGAGAGTTTAAAAGTGGTCCTTGTTGCACTGAAGTTCTGTCGATGTTTTTAATGTTATGAAAAGGTATGGTAAAGATCAGGGCAATGACCTAGCAAGTTCTACCTCATACAGTATAATATGCAACTCATTATAAGGATATTCTGGTGTCCCATTTGGTCTCAGATTTCTTCTTTCCTCTCCACATTGTGCAGAACTCATTTTTAAAAAAATGTATTTTTTCTTTTTCATTACTCAAAAAGTGTTCTGTGAAGTGGTTGTAGACAAAAGACTACAACATGTTAGTTGCTGAATGCTATATCAACTATTCTCTTGAGAGCTATTATCAAGGAAGAAAAAATAAAATGTTGCTTTGAAGTAGTATGTAGCTGAGTTACTCTCCTTGTCCAAGCTGGAAGGATAGAAAAGAAATAAACAATAAACATCACATATTTGAGTATTTGAGATGCCTGACTTTGATAGCACTATGATCAGGTACTTCTGCCATCTTTGAACCTTTTGAAGATTTTTTTTAATAACTCCCTCACTTGCATAATGTTACAAATGCGTTAGAGCAGATGACAATACGACTTACATTGTTTTGTTTGTTATAAATACAGTTTTCAACTCACTTGTTCCCTTTTACAACTATGCTGGCACTGCTGTGATCTCACCGGTGGTTTCCAACAAACCATGCTGAATAAACAGCTCGCTCTCTCTTCCTTCACAGCTGTTCCTCTTCACCCTTTTGAGAATTATTGCTCAAAGTCTTGTCTTTGGTCACAAGTCTGCCTTTTTGCCTGAGTCAAGTGGTATGAACTCCTGACATTTTCAAACGCCTAGAAGATAGATCCAGTAGTAAGAGACTTACACCCAAATGGACACTTTCTTGTGAAACTGGCAGGGCTGCAAATCTGTCACCCGAAAACTAGTAATTGCCCATGTATACACTGTTACTGTGAATAAGATGAACACCTCAAGGGATGAGTTTCCTGGCACTCATAGCTGGTGAGAACACATCTACCAGATGATTGGATCTTGCACAAAAGACAATGAGCACAAGAACCTTTTACCCCATGAACTAGAGCTTGGTGTGACAACCAGTGTTTGAGAACCTTTTCTGTTTGAAAATCATTGGACTCCAATTGATCAGTGAGAATTCACAAAATACCGTGACTGCGGTATTCTGTGATATTCTTACTCAAAGAGTAAAAAATGCCTTATGACAGATCTGAGGGTCAGCAATACAGTCTAAGAGTAAATTTCCACCCTTTTCTATCAGTGAAGTGATGTGAAAGCAAGAGGTGTAATTTATAAGGGCAGCAGCTGAAAGGTCAGCCCTTGCCTTCTTGTTGGGTGAAGACTGAGATTCCAAAAGAGAGAAAATAAAAAAAAAAAAATCTGTTTATTCTATAGCAAGTGGAAAATAAACTCAAAAAAGAAAAAATAGTGTTAGTCACACAGTCTTTGGAAAAAGGTTTATAAAGGAGTATGGCCAATGCATACTATGGTAACATCCAAGGCAAAAAAAAAGAAAAACCTTAAAAAGTAAACAAAAGCAAAACCCCAACCAATAATTTCTCCCCCTCCCAAGTTAAAAATAATTATATGTGTATTAAGGGTGGGGGTGTGAGTGGGGAGCAACACAACACCAAAATCCAAACCCAAACCCTTAATTTAGGTTTTCAAAAAATTGGTATTTCTCATTTTACCATCTGGAGACAACTTCTTTCTCAGCTGATACTCACTCAGAATTTCAGTAACAACATGTGAATGTGTGTGATTAGAGGCAAGCAGCGATCTAATAACCATGGTGAGATGCCTGCTGTCAACACCAAAGTCTGCAGTTCTGGAGACATTCCAGTTGAGACATTCAAGTGTTGTGTGTCACACAAATCAAGCTGTTCCTGACACTTTGCCCTCTTACTCTCAGCCGAACTTCAGATCACGTAGTCACTTTGGTGTGAAAATTACACATAGTTCTTGTGTAGGGACAAGGTGTCAAGAATGATTTCACTACTTAGAACTTCCCAGGAAATGAGATATGCTCAGTGTCATTTACAGAAATGGTGAATCAGTCTGTAAGGCAGATTTCAGCTATTTCCTTACTCACACATAAGGGGGAAATGTGTGCTTCTTTGCACTTATTAGGGCAAAGTAATACATCTCACTGTAACAGCCAGCCACTCAAAATGCTGTTTATTGTTTTTACATAATGAATGCTGAATCTTAAATTACTGTGTGTTCATGCTGATTACTGCACCTCATTGCTATGCGTCATGCAAGACACAGATAAAGAAGGAAATTTCTGAGCCTCCTTGCTTATCCTCCAGGAACATACCAGAGGAGAATCGCTGTTGACACGAGTTCTGCCATCCCTGTGTCCTACACCACCAACTTCCCAGAGGTGGACTAGATTCATAAATGTTTTCCTGCTTCTGACATGACTTCTTTGATAAGTTTACAACTCTTCTTTGTTTGCAGTTTATTTCTTCCTGTACAAATCTCTGCCCCCACCCTGGCATGGAAGTGGTGTTTTGCTGGTGTGTGGGTATCCTGACATAGTGAGAGGGGAATGAGAGGGAAATTACTATACTTCCCCCTTTCTCATCAGAGAACAAATGGGAAGTTTGATGACTTTGCTATTTCAGAGGTCAATTGGTCATACGGTTTGTTCCCAGTACTATGGTTCAGTCATCCTCTACCCTCTCCTTTTGTCTTTATGATAATGCCCTCAGCTGGGCCTCCTGCAGGCTTTTGATCAGATAGGAGAAAATAACGGTAGAGTCACTTTCTTTACAACTAAAATGTCAGATCTTTCTAGACAGCTCATTGGTCTGAAAATCCTGTATTTCTACAAAAACTGATCATTTCAGTGAGCAGGAGCGACTGGGAAGCTGCAGAAAAGCAGCAGGCTCAAGTCAGCTGATGGCCATGATAATGCAGATATGGCCAGCTGATCTGCAGATCTGTTGGCTGCAAACCCCAGATTTGTTAGGGAATGAAATGAGAGAAATTCTTGTATGTGGATGATAGAAGCTGATCGATTCTTCCTAGGAAAGGTCTCTTCAACCATACCTTGTCCAGAGGAGTTATTCTATATCCCTTCTACAAGTCCTTGCTGGCATAGTTACTGCTGAGAACACAACAGTAGAAGAAATAAGAAAACTGAGGCTGTATCTCACTTCCTTTTTTTTGAGCATATGTTTCTCTGTTAGTTTTTGAGACACCTCAGATACTGCAGATTTCAACTACAGTGCCTTTGGGTGAATGAAGGCACTGTTATGCAGTACACCTTGAATCCTTGCATGAACCTGTGATCTTGCATGATCCTTCCATGATCCTGTGTCTTTTGGGCAGAGCTATAGCTGCAGTTTGCACTGTGAAATAATGCATGAAATTATAAATGTTTTCTTAGTCTTTTTAACCTCTCTTTGGATGAAGTGTCATGGCACTTTTGGTCACATTTATGTCTTAATGGAAGAGAATACTTTGACATGGCATTGGCTTTGACATGGCATTCAAAAGAATTTTTAAAGTTGTGTTATGTATTATTTTCATCACAATATGCTTATAAACACTGTACTTTTACTGTTAAATAAGACAGAGGGACCAGAAACAGCTCAGAGAAAGCTGCTAGAATGAAGAAGCTGGGCAAGGCAAGCCTCGGAGAGAAACCTTAAAGAACTGGGTGTGTGATTCCAGAGAGAAAGGGAGATTGCTGATTAACTGGGGATGGCTGGAAAAGATGTTACATAAGAGACAGGAATCAGTTATTCCTTCTCATCATAATGTGCAGAAGAAATGCGTTTACAAGACAGCAGGGAGGAATTAGATCAAATATTAGGAAAAACTTCATAACTACAAGAAAAACTGGGCTGTGGAGTTGGTTGCCAAGGGAGGATGTGAATCACTATCAGTGCAGATATTTGTAGTTAAACAGCCATCTGTCATAGAATTAAATCCTCATTGCCATAGTGTTAGATTAGGGTTAAAATACTTAGTTACCTCAGTTGTTGTAGCTAAGAGTGAGTCTTTCGTAACTGGTATTCATAATTATGGATAATCCAAGAGAAACCTGCTTTTCTTCGTTTGTTTGGGGTTGGGGTTGTTTTTTACTTATTTTTCTTTCTTATGCCATGTGTCTGTGAGGGACCGCCTAATAAAACAACTGGTACTTTTTCTTTTTCCTCCTATTTATCCATCATTGAATCATAGAATCATAGAATCATAGAATCATAGGGTTGGAAGGGACCTCTGGAGAACATCTAGTCCAACCCCCCTGCCAGAGCAGGGCCACCCTAGAGCAGGTTACACAGGAACGCGTCCAGGCGGGTTTTGAATGTCTCCAGAGATGGAGACTCAACCACCTCTCTGGGCAGCTTGTTCCAGTGCTCTGCCACCCTCAAAGTAAAGAAGTTCCTCCTCATGTTGAGATGGAACTTCCTACACTCAAGTTTGTACCCATTACCTCTTGTCCTATTGCCGGGCACCATTGAAAAGAGCCTGGCCCCCTCCTCCTGACACCCACCCTTTAAGTATTTGTAAGCATTAATAAGGTCACCCCTCAGCCGTCTCTTTTCCAAACTAAACAGACCCAATTCCCTCAGCCTTTCCTCATAAGAGAGGTGTTCCAGTCCCCTAATCATCTTGGTAGCCCTATGCTGCACCCTCTCCAGCAGTTCCCTGTCCTTCTTGAGCTGGGGAGCCCAGAACTGGACACCATTGAAACATGAAACCATGGACAACATTGAAAGCCATCAAAATATGTCAAACACAATGGGTAGGTGGAGAATATATCTTGTGGTAATTTTAATAAACTTCCAAAATCTCTTTGTACGCCAGTAAGCTAAGCAAGCTGATACTCCCTTGAAAGGAAAAGAGGTGCAGAGATGTCTTGTGACTAGATGACAGTGGAAAGAAATGTCATGGCAAGGTGTCGCTTCTCTGTTTATCAGTGGTTACAATGCAGCAATGTCCAAATGGTCACAGTTTGGCACCATATTAAGAG
Source organism: Dromas ardeola (assembly GCA_013398915.1). Taxonomy (NCBI): domain Eukaryota; kingdom Metazoa; phylum Chordata; class Aves; order Charadriiformes; family Dromadidae; genus Dromas; species Dromas ardeola. The sequence goes on from VYZM01015645.1 coordinate 51,475, forward strand.
AGGACATATATGCGTGAGATGATAAAAAATGAGGATCCGTAAGGTTGATATAACAAGGTGCTAAGAGATACTTCAAAGAGATTCATCAGGTGTGGGACAACTTCTCTTTGAGGAGATTCACTTAGATGTGACGGTTCAATTTTGTGGGAAAGACACAAGGCTCAGAATTTGTCCAGGGGTAAATTTCTTGAGCTAGTTTCACATGTATCACTGTTTTGACAGATGTCTCTTCTTTTCTTCTCTGTTGCAAGTATGAGTGATTTACTCCCTCAGGGCTTTAGTCCAGGAAGTCACAGACTTCTGAAAGGTACCAGAAGCTTTATGGAGTAAGTAAAAGAATAATGTTGACCAATTCTGATTTTTAAAGATAGCGCTAAAGAGTGGGAAAATAGAGAATTTGTAGAAAAAAAGAATTTCTCACAGAGAAAACCCATGAATCTGTGTAAAGTTCTGATTAAATGATGGAGCTAGTGAGGGGTCAGACTCAGTATAACAATTAGATCATAGATATCCCGAACTGTCTGAAGATGCTGGAATGTCTAAACTGGAGGTTTTATTTATTGGGTTACTCTCATCTTGGGTCTGTCTACTGAGCCCTGAAGATGGTTTCAGGATTCTAAATGTGTAGTCTTCAACATTAAAATAAGCCCCTGAGCATTCTAGAAAGGCAGTTTAGACCTGTACATGAAAAGACATTGAAGCTGATGGCTAGTTGGAAAACAGTCAGTCAGAATTTATTTTCCCAAAAACTTGAAAATGTATCATACTCATCATAGTTCAGCCCATTTACACACTCAGGTATACTTTCATATGTATATATTTCTTGTTTTCCTTCAAAAGTTATTATGCCAGTACTTCTCTGAGGTGAACAAATTGTCTGAGCTGAGAACTATTTCCATAGTACTTAGGTTTGTAAGGAGAGACTACTTCCATGTTATTATGTCATTTCCTCAAATAAGGGCCTATGTTGCAAGATAGAGTAGTTAATTATGGTTCTCTTTTCTCTTTAGTCATTCCTGAATTACCACGTTGTGTAATTTCTCAGTTACTACTGTGTAATCAAAATAATAATATGTTTCTTACTTTTCTCATTACTACTGTAACCAGTGCAACCAGAACCCCTACTTTTTGGCCCAGCACTTTACAGCGTTAAACCATATGCAGAATAACCACAAGCACAGGCTTATCTGTGGTCCACGGGCCACCAAAAAGTGAGCACCTGGCTTAACTCATCTTGTGCTGCTACTAACACTGCATAGTCAACACCATGATCCCCACTTGGGTATCACTGACGTAACTATTTGACTGTGCTCAGGCCTGTGCTCAGGCTCTTCTTTCAGTTCAAGCTTCCATTTTGCTAGGCACTGTATAAATATGACTAATAATTTCTAAGTCTCTAGAAATTAAGGTCTCAGAGTAAGCAGAATAGGTCATTGAACTCACCCAAGGTTTGACCCTTCTTCTGGAGATTTATTCTCTACTGCCCGTCACCAGGCGACGTGCAGCCACTTCCCAGGAAGCAGGGCTTCAGTATGCATAGTGGTTGCTCCAGAAGACAAGCATCATAATAACTAATGTCACACACACACCCCCTGCCTTTTTCTTAGCTTTTATTGCTGAGCAGACATCATATGGTATGGAATATCCCTTTGGTCACTTTGGGTCAGCTGTCCTGGCTATGTCCCCTCCCAAGATCTTGACGAACCCCAACCTAGTGGTGAGGGGGAAGGAATGTTGAAGAGACAGCCCCGATGCTGTGTGAGCACTGTCCAGCAGTAGCCAAAACACTGGTGTGTTACCAACACCTTTCCAGCTACCAGCACAACGTGCAGCACTACGAGGGCTGCTATGGGGAAAATTAGCTCCATCCCAGCCAGACCCAATACAATTAAAGACAGGATCCAGACTGAGATTTGGACACCTTATTTTCAGCATCTAAATATATGTATGCAGGGGGAAAATTTTCTGGCCTAGGTGCTTAATTTACTTGTCCTAACATGATGTCTATTGACATTTGAGAAACCCCAGGGTACTGAAGACACCCACATTAATGGATCTAGGGAACACCTGTACTATTCCTGGCCAGCTGGAAGTTAAGTAGGATGAACCAGAACTTCTCGGATATCAGTAGCCACATATGTTCAGGTAACTGAATCTTGTCCCAGGTGCCTGAACTCACATTAATGTCCATGGAGACCTTTTCAATTCATTAGGAGGAAATTTTCCATCAGGAAGGAAAAAAAAAAGAAGTCACTGCCAAAAGAAGGATAATCGGCCATCCCTAATAAGCAAGACTCCAATATCACTGCTCTTCACTCCAGATCATGAGATGGCAGTACTCCACGTGCTCACAATAAAAAGAATCAGATTTGTTAATGGGCAGCACACAGAGTAGCGCAGAAACACAGATACCTGCCTTTCTCATCAGCCATGGTTAATTAAATCCCTTTTTGTATGCATAGTACTCAGGTTCTGCCATTTGTCAGGAAAAAAAGAAAAAGACCCTCCCAGGTGTGTGTCATTGGTCCACTTTTTCTCAACTTCTCCCATGATTATGATGATCAGGGATAGACTTATTATCTTAAACTTTGGCCAACGATACAATCGAAGGAAGAGTCAGTGACCTTCCCAAGATTAAAAATGGCTGTGCAATGGCTCAAAAGAAATAAATGTAATTTTGTAAAAGAGTGGGTTATACCGTAGGTTATACTTTTCAATGTAGCTTTAATTGCCAAAATTTCTTCCTGGACAAGAGTAATAACAATCTTTAATAGTTGCAGTCTGGTAAAATTGAGCCTGGTAATGAAATAACTATTCACCTGCTTAATTAAATGCAAATGTTCCTTCGTCAGTGGTTTTTGCTTAGTGCCTGGTCAGGACAGCAGCAGTTTATTAGAGCATAGTTAGAAAAATAATGTCTCACTACTAGCCTATTCAGTGAAAATATAAATACAACTAGTAACTGTTTCTGTAGGGCTTTTTAGTTTATTATTAACATCCTACTGCTATACATGATTCTCTGTATCATATGTGACTGTAGTAATAATTGTCCTATTCTTTAATAGTCTTTAGCATTCAATACCTAGGACATCTTTTGTTGCACAGTCTTCTGGCTTTATTTGATATTAACATTAGTCCAAAAAAGCTAACATAATTACATTTTTCCTACATCTGTCTTAAATCTATGGAAAATTGTCTTAATATTTTCCACATTTGCTATTAATAATGTATATAAAGAATCAATAAGCCACTCGCATTGACACAGAAATTTCTTCATCATAACGTGGCATTGTATCTCCTCTACACTTTTCATGTTCACTGTTATTCTTACCATTAAAAGGGAGAACAGAGGCACAGATATCTGCGATTGCTGACTGAGTTCACTGCGTAAGGATTTAGGAGCAAGCTCAGTTAGTGTATCGACCTGAGCTTCCACGAGAACTCTTAGAACACAGAAAAGTCATGTTACCATGGCCAAAAAAACAGAATTCCCCCAAGATCAGCACTGTCTTCTGGGTCCATTTGAACCTTTCCAACCAAGGTCCCCTTATACACATTCACTACATCAGAGAGGTTGGATGAATCCATATAAGAAGAGAACAACTCCAGGAGAGGGAACAGCTAAGGACAGAATGCTGCTCTTCACATTGTTGTGTACCAAGTACACATGGGTTTGATCCTTGCTGAGAGCATGACTGACATTCTTGTTCCCCCTGACTAGCAAATTTTTTTGCCAGGAACTGTTCCATTAATTTAGAAGAGTAGTATCATGTTTATAATGTATTCTTATTCCTCTCCTCAGTGAAGATGTTTTGTGATTTTATAAGCTTTGTAATATTTGCACAATGAAGTTCATACTGAAGTTCATCTCCAAGGCATGGGAGGTAGTGGCAGCTTTTAATCTGTTTTCTAGAAAAAAATGGGAAGAAAATTTTCTCTTTTCTCCCATTAGATTCTGAATGGGGGGGAGGAGGCGGGGGCGGGGGGGGAGAAACTAGAAGAATTAAATCCATTGTTATTGACAGTTTGACCAGAAAATGAGTTACTGATGTGAAAAAGAAAATATTACATTTTTATAAACTGTCTGTTTTCTACCCTTAAATTCTCATTTGTTTCAAAGGCCGTTTACTTTGCCCACCCCTGAATACTATTGGCAGTGCACTTCAAGGATCAAGCTCCTGTGACTGGTGGAAATCCATCAAAGTTCAGGGGAACAGGACATGGAGAGACTTCAAGACATCAACCAATCCACTGTCCAGCCCCAAGGCAGTCTCAGTCATCGCTCCCATGGATGTTTGTCTGATCTTTTTCAAAACCCTCCAAAGGTGGAGACTCCAAATTTTATTCATTTGATTTATCAAAGCTTTACCAATTTTACTGCCAGAAAGATTTTTCCTGACATCCCATCCACAATTTTCCTTCAGCAGCTTTAGCCAGCATCTTTTTTATCCTATCTGACATGGGCAAAATTATTCCGGTGTCCTTTCCGAAGGTCTTTTTACAATATGAGACATGTCATATACCCCCTTCATCTTCTCTTCTGGCAAAACCGTTGCTTTCCTTCTGACCTTTCCTCTTGGCGCTGCAGTTTCCTGGCCTCTCCTCAAACCCTCTGCTTGCCTCTAGATTATTTCCAGCAAAACTAAAGCTTTCTTGAAAAACACTTAAAAAATAGTCCTCATCATAGACTGGTCACATTTGACTGCTTACCATCATGAAGTATTACTTCATGTAGGAAATGAGTAGTACCCTAATTTATACACCAAATAATTTTGCTTTTCACCAATACTATAACATCATTGACAACAATATTTAGCCTTGACACCTTGTTAGCCATCTTGACCCTCAGGTGCTTTCCTGGAGGCCTGCTCTGGAAACAACAGCCTCATAGGTTGTGTTTGTGTGTTCATTTTTTCCAGCCCAGTATTGCTTTTTGCAATATCCACAAATTATTAATGTAGAGGTGCATTACTTTCCTTCTCTGATGTAAGGCACTGGTGGACTATGACCAGCAGATAATGATGAGTGAAGAATCACGTAAGGATCATTTTTAGATCTTGCAAGGTCTTAATGACCAACTGATTAAATGAGAGCCAAAAGAGACAGCCATTCAGGACCACACAATAATCATGTCTTTGTGTAGCTTGGAAAAGTAATCCATATATTTTTTTGTTAGTAACAAATGTTCTGTTTGGCTGAGACAAATTTTCGCTTAAAAAAAGAAATGAAATTTCCTCAACTGAAAAATTTCAGAGTATTTTTTATTGATTCCAGATGACAACCAGCTTTGGAAATGAGTGTTTATTGCATTCATCTCTTGATGTCAAGTGCAAATAACAGAAATCAAGAGAAACCAGTAAACAATTCAAGACAGAAACTATCTCATAGACTATACTAGAAAGTTGAAAATGATCTTCTGTAGAACTTATCAGATACATGGAGATGCTTCAAAGAACTTTTTATTGACCTTTTTGATTAAAAATTAACAATGGTTAATCAATGGACAAGTCAATCAAATGATGATTGATTCAAAGCTATTTCAGAGGAGAATTGTGTTCCCACCTCAAAATACAAAATAAAACTGTTAAAGCTGAACAATGTGTTATTTTCATTACTTATCATTACAACAAATTCTGAAGTTTTGGTTTATGTTTATGTGCAGCAATTTTTTTTTTTTACTTTTAAAAAAGGTATTTTCATTTTATGTTCAACCTGTTTTTTGATTGTTATTTGGTTTGGTTTGGTTTTTAATTTTTTTGTTTTGCCTTTTTTTTTCTTTCCATTTTAATTTTCTCTGAAATAGAAAACCAGCATCCTCCAAAATTTCTTTTGGCCCTATCAAAAAATATAGAAAACTTTGTCCAGCTTTGGGTGATTGTAGAAATGCCTGATACATAAATTTTATCAAATGTGCTTGTATCAATGAGGACTTCCATAGACTACCTGGCAGAATAAAAACTTTATTGTTACATTACTCTATGAATATTAACAGCCCTACCATTGCATTGCAGCCTCAACTTTTCATAACAAGAAGATGGAAGAGAAATGGTTTTTACCTGTAAATAAGGAAATCAGGTCAAATATCACTGATTAAATCTTTGACTATACCAAAGATGAAGGCAATAAGTGTGCATGATGCGTTCCCTTCAATCTATAGTTTTTCAGTAACAGGCTGCCATCAAAAAAAGCTAAGCAGTCTATTTTGAACATTTGTACAGATCATGTGCATGAGTTTATATTTTCCTATTTCTGCATGCAAAAACTTTTTTTTTTTCCACTTAAGAGAAGTTTTAAATACAGCACTCAAATGACAAGATGCGTGTCTGAAAACATCACCTGACGTTCCCTAGGTAGCCGCAGGACATGGTTTCAGGCTTGTTTCAGCGGCGCCTACCCTCTCCTAAACTGGCCCCAACTCCTCTCCCAGGGACTGCCTTCTCCCTTACACTGCCAGTATTTATCAGACACGGTGAGGTGGACTGGGGAACTGATTCTCCTGGGGGAAAAAAGTATGTTTATTTCTAGCCTGGATCAGCTCCCTGCTCCAGTTCCCCATTATGCCCACAAATAGCTCTGGCAGGGAATAAGCAGCCCAAGGAAAGTTGAAAGGGGAAAGGAAAGAAGTGCTGACGCTAGCACAGTGGTCAAGAAACTGTGCCATAGTCTTCCTGCCAAGCTAGAAAATTTATCCCAGTGGAAACAAAATTGATCAAGTACACTGCTGCAAACCCCTAGTATACAAGTGCTTAAACAGTTTTAACTTAATTTGATGTGATCAAGAGTTACTGCTCTACATTTTGCATTATGTTTAAACAGCTTTAGTTAAAATCCATCTGCTCATTTTATATACGGTGCGAGCAAAATGATCACCCTTTTACACTGTGTTGCAAAGAAAAATTAATTCCACTGCATAATTCCACTCTGCATATTTTTGATCTTCAGTATTTAAATGATAATTCAAAGCCGCATTTATAAAACTTCTTGAAGCTCTGGATTGCCTAAAGTTGCCCTGTTTCAAACATTTACTTTTTTCCTCAGAAACTAAACAATTATCTGTCACGTCTGCACAACAAAATTGCCTATTCTTGGAGCTGTGGTTAAATGACTTAGACCCAGCCTTCCTCCCCCCCTCCCCTCCCACACCTTTCCTCTAAATTTCAATAGTTTTAAAGAACTGTCATGGCAATAGGAGCCTATGGAGAGAAAACCGTAGAGACTGAAATTTTCCTTTATTCCACAGTAGATTTACCTTCATTATTACAAACTTCATCATGACGATGTGTACCCATGGGTGTGACCTTGCTAGACCACAGAAGCAGCTCTGACTCCATTTTCACTTAGTTTTGACCCTGCTGAAGGGATTAATGAGTTCAGGACAGAATGCTAACTATAGTCCTTTTCTCAATGCTGAATTCTAATACCTTTTTCTGGACGTGATCCTTGGGAAATATGAAGCTGTAGCAGTGTCATCTCAGAAACCTTGAATATTTAACTTAAATTATTAACTTTTAAGTTTGGAAGCTCTCTGTTTTCTCAATGTCATTAAAAAAAGTTGTTGTTACTGCCTTTTTTAGGTAAATAGTAAGATCGTGAAATACTTGTTTATGGTATTAAGGTTTTCTCCAACTTTACATTGCCACAAGACAGTTAGATATAATTAATTGCTGTAGAAATGTTCTTCATAAATTTTGGACTATATTGTGCTGGTTAATGTTTCATACCGGGCTGAAATTTAGCCTTACCACCATCAACAAGCACCTTGTGCTCTAGGAGTCAGATAGTGTTCGGGCTTGCATATTAGTGGAAGAGACAATTTATTCTCATGTGTTTACATGTAACTGCAGTAGCATGGGGGTTAAGGTAGAAGGAGAAGTGAACCTGAGTCTTGCTTAAAGCAAATCAGGTGTAGATGAGCACTGAGTTCTCAAAGCTATGAAGTGAGGACAAGGACAGTCTAAAATAATTGCACTCTTATTGCCTGAGGAAATCCAGCTACTTTGTTCAGTGATGTCATCCAGCTTTGGTAGATTATTTTTATTCTTTTTGTGCCTATTGTCTGTATCATAATCCTCAGCAATCAAATCAGATTAATTGGGTCCAAAAAAGTGCAGATTTCCATAGACATTTAAAAAAAAATTTAGATAAAATGAAATAAATATCCACATTTAAACATTATAAGATTAATCTCTGTGTAAATGGAGCAGATCTTGCAGAGAGACAAAAAGTGGCAGAAAAAAAATAAGAGTTTTAGATAAGTTTGATGTCCTGGTTTCAGTGGGGAAAAAATTATTTTTCTTTCTAGTGATTGCTGTGAAAGGAATTTCAGTAAGGCATATTGTTTTAGTTGTTGCTAGGTGATGTTTATACTTTTCAAGGACTCTTTTCAGCTTCCCATAAAAGCTGAGAAGGAGCATAGAGAGAACAATGGAATGGCTGATGGAATATTCCATACCATAAACGGAATATGCGCAGTATATAAATGGGAGTTGTCTGGGGGAGGGGAATCCATGATCACTGCTTGGGAAGGTACCAATTTACCGGGTGGTGAGAGTGACTTGTGTTGTTATTATTATTCTTATTATTGTTATTTTTCTTTTCTGCTATTCTTCTATTAAACTGTCTTTATCTCAACCCACAGGTTTTTGTCCTTTCCATTTCCCCTCCTTTTCTCCCTCTTCTCCCTGCCCTTCTTGGGTGGAAGGGGGAGAACTGCCCAAGTGGCTGCATGGTCCTACCTGCCAGCTGGGGTCAAACCATGACATTTTGGAACACTGTTCTATGTGTAGAGGTAGAAGTACAAAAACAGGGGTGTCGGGGCTGGGAAGAGGCAACAAGCTGTTGTGAAATCGGTCAGCATTTTACAAGCTAAGGGAGTTGGTAGCACAAGTTAAAACCATTCTGCAAACAGCAGCAAGAGAATCCTTGAGAGAGCTGTGAAAATGTCAGCCTTTCACTTTGGAGAGCCCATGGGAAGAAGCACATTTCCTCCACTGCATATTCGGTCTCCCCCCTGCAGCTCTGCCATCCTAAAGGCAATCTGCCACCACTAGAAACAACTTGGCAGAGGGACTGCATGCGGTATGGAGCGCGTTGATCATCGAGGTGATGAGTGGAGAGAAAATGTAGTAATTACTGATCTATCAAATGTCTGCTTCTGCTCAGGAGAAGTGTGGGAGCAGACTTGCAGGGGTGGTGATATTCGAGACTGAAAAACTTGGATAGAAGTGGTAGGAAGTGATAACTGTCTGTGCCTGCAGAATACTGGTCGTTCAGATGTGCTTTTATGGTGAAACTTAAAAGCCCAAAGTTCTTTAAGTTATTGAGGAAACTTCTTTGTTTAAATGAAAAAAAAATAGTAATTTTGAAGGAAAAAAAAAAGAGACCCATAAGCCCATTACTTTCTTTTACATGTCCTTCTCCTTAACCACAAACAGCTGGAAATTTGCACAAAACTGCGACAGTAGGAAGGAACTCATTTTAATGGAATGTCTGTGCTGCAGATTGGCAGAATAAGGCTGAAGATACAGAAAAGCCAGGCTTTCCAAAATGACCCATGGCCATCAGAGTTCCTGTGTGGTGGATTTCAGCACGAGACCCCTCTATACAAATGCTCACTCTCCCTGAAAAATTAAAGCCTTTTCAAATGTCTTAGATAGGGCTCTCCATGTTCTCTGGTACATTGAAAAGTGATAAGCAATGCCTCTGCGGTTTTTATAGACAGGACTTCTACAGCACTGAATAAACACATATAATGGTTCAGATGTGGTGGCTGAAATGGAAAATTCTAATATGTACACCAAAAGCTTACTCATAGGCAGCATATTTTTCTAAAACATGGACCAAAAAAGTGCATCCCCATGAAATGTGAGGCGTTAATCTTTTAAAACAGAACTGTTTATGATTCTTTTCCAAACAGTAGGTGAAATGGCTGTAGGATGTATGATTTGTAAACCACTTGTGGGATAGGCTAAAGACTGTTAACCTCAGTAACACTGATAGGAAACCTGATAGAGGCTCAGATTTTTCTTTAATCTGGAATCTCTTAGGGAAGGAAAGGAGAGGAAATGTGTCCAAGTGCTGTAACACAGCCTCTGCTGGCATGAGCTTGTGATGACAGCACCAGTCACTATGGCTTTATAAGATTTTCAAGGACTATAACAATATTAAATATTTGTAAGGCAGCTAAACCTCCCTGCTGTAGTCTTACTACTGAAAGCACTTTGAGTAAATATTCATGTTGTCTGCCTCCTCAAATGGAAATATGAGGTAATCAGCAAAACACTGGTAAGAACTGAATACTGTTGCCAGATGTTATTTTGAAGGCATGTGGCATGGTGAATTAAGACTTTGTAAGTTTAAGTCCTCTTACCAGCTTTTTTTCATAACTTTACAAGCTGAAAAAGTAAATTTAACACTATGGGCTGGAATTTTTCCATGTTATACTTCTGGAAGGAAATCTTCCAGTTCTTGAGATTCTGTAGCTTCTGAAATGAGGTTAGGAAAATATGAGAATTTGCCCATGGTAAATACACTTATAAGTGTTCATTTACAAGGTCTAGAGCTTCATGCTCTGGAACTAGACAATGAAAATTGGCAGGAACAGGGCTCTAATTTTGTTTTAGACAGCCTTGTGAAAGCTTGCCTAATTTAGACAAGGTATAAGGCTATGGGGAAAAAAGAAATAAATCCTTATGGACACACTGAAAGGAAAACTTGCCAACTTCATCTCTCCAAAGACACCTTGCATAGCGCATACTCCATTCGCTCACAGCTCCAACCTACAACCAAGCCCAGAAGGCTTCATCCCCACAGATGTTTCCAAGTGTAGGTGAGCCCGGCATAAGTTCAACTTTAGTTCCTCATGGCTGTAGTGAATCTAGGAGTTGGGAGGCTCCTTTCCAAGGTCTCAGCATACCCAGCCTGTGCGGATAAGCAGTAAGAGGTCAGTTGATTAAACTGTAGAAAGTTGAGCTGGGAAAACGGACAAAAAGCAGTGTCACAGGCAAAAACAGGCTTGTAGGATGGACCATGGTGGGAAGATGGAAGCTGGGGTTAAGAACTGATTTTGAGGAATGGCATGATCATAGAATCATAGAATCATAAAATCATAGAATCATAGAAGCACAGAATGGTTCGGGTTAGAAGGGACCTTAAAGATCATCTGGTTCTAACCCCCTGCCATGGGCAGGGACACCTCCCATTAGATGGGGCTCAAAGTCCCATCCAGCCTCATCTTGAACACTTCCAGGGGTAATGATATGAGAACAGAAAAGTGGAGAACAACATTTTAAAGGTTTTTCATATCTTGTGTTTCTGATTTTGCAATGTTAACCTTTGCTTAATGTTCATATGGAATTTGAAGTCCATCAAGATAGTATAAATTGATAGACAAACTGATCTATACACAGCCTGGCTGGAGTACAACTGACCTTACGACGTCTAGACATTGTTTAGCTCTGAGTGAGACTGGCTATTTCTGGAGTGGGATTCATCTGGCCTGTCTTAAAGCTGATGTTCAGATGAGCTGGATGAGCTGAGTGTACATATTTCTGTACTTTGAGTAGAGAAGATGACTGGTTCAGATTTAGACACTGAACTTGCAGAAGTCTGAAGCAAAGTGAGAAGAATCTCTTTTGAATTTTGCCTTCAAATCAATGTCCAGCAGGCACCCAGCAGAATATGTGTTCACGCGCCTGTGGGTAGTTTTGATCCTGTGTTTCAAAACATAGTGCCATGGTCATTATATTCCATACAGACACACTCACACACAGACACACTGAAGCCACACTATGAAGTGTGTTTTACGAGAATAAATTGAAATTAACAATAGCTGTTTGGAGAGGGTTTATCTTATGCCACCCATGTTGTTTTAATGCAGGATTAGCAACACTTAGAGTTGCCTATCCCTCCTAAAATTATTTTGTCTTACAAAGAAAGAAATAGGGGTCTTGCTAGGAGGTACAGGATTTGCCTAATCTTGGGAACACTCACTCAATTCATCCATTCCAATCTTTGCACATGCAGAAAGTCAAAAAGGTGGAAAGCAGGTTAAACGCAGCTTGGAGAGTTGTTAATATTCATTACCTACTGCACTGTACTGTTACGTCACTTCTGTGCAAAAAGATAAATGCTTCAAATCAGCAACTGATAGGAGAAAGGGAAGTCAAAAAGCTGTCGAAAGATGCTAAGAAAGGCTAAAGAAGTGAAGTCTGAGTCTTGCTTTGGAACATGAACTCTAGTGCTTTATACCACTGTGCTCTGTACACCCTGAGTCTGGCAGTGCTTGTAAGTAATTGCATGAAAAAAAAGCTTTTACTTCATTGTTTTTTCAATAATTGTTCATTTTCTTCCTGGAGCAGATGGTCAGATAGAGCTTTACTTTTTTCATGAGTCTCTTTTCTCTTTATTTGCTTTGTATTCCAGTTAAACAAGGCAAGATGCTATGAAAAGTGCAAACAGTGGCAGAAGGGACACATTTTGTATGATCTATATTTCAGTGCATTTCACTGTTTTCTTACCACACACTCACTAAGGAGAAACAAAATAATTAGCAGAACCCTCCTCTTTTTGTGCGTAGGCTTTAAAAGACAGTGACAAAGAAGAAGAAACTGGAGGAGAGCTGTTACATCAGAGCAGCTGAGTTCTGCCAGAGTTTTCTTAAGTTTCAGATTATGAAGCCTTATTAGTTAAAATTTCATCTGCCTTGTTGGTAACATTAATGTTGTTTAATATGTGAGCAGCTGAGATGCTACAAGTTAAAAATGAGTCTAACCAGCAGGGATGCTTATGGGAGAATTAGAAGTATCCAAACGCATTGAAATGCCTAGAGGTCTTGCTGATATTTTGCTTTGGACGATGATCAGTAAACCAGCATTCAGGAGCACACTGACAACAGGAAAGCTGTGTGAAAAGTGGGGGAAGGATATTTTCTTTGCTTTTGAGAGTAATTACACTTTCAGCATCTTCCTTTTGTCATCCTTCATCTATATCCTTTCCTCTTCCCCAGGAATGTCTTCTCTGAAGAGCATTTCATGTCAGGTGACATAGCAGCTTGTTTTGTGTGGGTCAAGAGAAATAAAACACTGTGAAATGACTGAAAAGACCTTTCACTGATGTGAAGCTTTTGCATCATCTATGTGACAAACTCCACTTCCCTGTAGTGTTAGCAGATAAGTATGATTGCTCATAACTAGAATATTAGTGCTAGTAGTTAATAATAGCACTGAAGGTCTTGTAAGAACCTGTCACATTTACCCAAGAAAAATGGTATTTTCTTCTATAACATTGGATTGGTTATAATAGGATTATGCATTGAACAAAAACAAGTTTATGTGTGAGGGTATAGTAAAAATCTCCTAGCATGTGTTGCATGCTTTATTATAATAGAAGATAGGCAAACAACTCTTATTTGAGTAGAAAATGGTGGAAAATCAGCCATCTGTTTTCATTGTTGGTGTAACTTGGTAGCATGCTTTCCCTAGAAGAGCTGAACTCAACTTTTGGAGAGGTTTTAAATGCTGACTCTCAGCTTCCGTACACAGATTTTTTTGCTGTCATTGCTTGTATGGTACCCACTGTAATGTGAAAAGAATTCCAATATTGAGCTGTTCTGATGTATATGAGAGAAAAGAGAGGAAAAACATCATTTAAGCAGCAAATTTTGCACGATGCTATGAAAACATTGAGAATAATGAAAAAAATAGAAGTTTACTTTCTTATGTGTGCATTTCATGTCCCTCTTTAGAGTCTTATCTGTAAGAGGGTTTTATTTTGGTGTTTTTTTTATTTTATTTTTTATTTTATTATTACTTTTATCACATTAACAAGACTTTCAGCAGGGGACCTCTGATAGGTGTGAAGATTTTCTTGATTTTTGGTGGTTGTGTTAACACACAGCTCCATTTAATATATTAATTTATGGATATAGCAACTGCAAATTCATATCCTATTCGGAACATGTCAGTGTTTATTTCATTTGTAGTTTAGCAGCTCAGCTTGGGGTTAAACCGTTATTCGTTTATTTTGCCTCATGGTAGTGGAAGCATCACGAAGGTGTAGCTGACTGCCACATGTCAAGGTCCTTAAAAGGTACCTAGTCCCCACTGAGTTTGCTGTCCAATGTGCTCTGCCTTAGTGAATCGTTATAGATGTTCTAGGAATGCAAATCTGTTGACAAATCAGGGCCTATTAAGAGGCCCTGTGTAGGCCCGTCAGTAATGCCAAACAGTAACTATCACGGAATCAGTTAAAAGACTGATCCAAAATTGACATCTTTAGAAAGGCATGGCTTTGGAAGTTGCATTCCAAAACTGCCGTCCAACTGTTCTTTTCTCCTTCTGCTTCCTCCTCTTCCAAGTTCTGCAGCAGTTACCAAAATTCATCAGGCACATCCCATTTTTTACTTGAAAGTTGCATGTGCAGATGCAAAATGGTTTCATGCTGTGTGATTAGGAACCTTCTCCGTAAACAAGCCTTATTGGGATACTGGTTCCCTTCAGAAATAGGAAACAGAAACTGGAAACTTCTCAGGTTTGGCAGGGAATTGCACCTAGGTTTGCTGCACTCCACATGAACTTTTTAACCAACAGACTCTTAAAAATGTGAGCAATTCAACTGGTGACAGCGTAGTTTTAAAAGGAGACACCTATGTTCTGCTCAGCCTTGTGAAAAGGTTATAGCTACACAGTAAGTTGTACAGAACAGGCATAGAATCACAGAATCATAGAATCATAGAACCATAGAAAGTGTGGGTCAGAAGGGACCTTTAAAGGTCATCTAGTCCAACCCCCCTGCACTAAGCAGGGACATCTTCAACTAGATCAGGTTGCTCAGAGACTCATCAAGCCTGGCCTTGAATGTCTCCAGGGATGGGGGCTCCACCACCAGTCTGGGCAACCTGTTCCAGTGTCTCACCACCCTCATTGTAAAGAACTTCTTCCTAATGTCTAATCTAACCCCACCCTGCTCTGGTTTATAACCATTGCCACTTGTCCTATTGCTACATGCCCGTGCAAATAGTCCCTCCTCAGCTTTCTTGTAGGCCCCCTTCAGGTACTGGTAAGCCTGCAGATACTTCAGTACTGCAGGTACTGGTAGATCTGCATGCCTGCAGATCTCACCTAGTACATGTTAAGTGGCTTTCAGGTAAGTGGCACTTTACATCTGTCCATATTCATGGGTGTAAACGGCCATGAAAAGTGATAGAACCTGTGTTTTGTGTTTCCTCTATTAATTACCAGAATTCAGAAAAAGAAACAAGTTTGGATTCCTATTTTGCCTCATGTACACAACACAAGGGGTCTACCTGTGGTGGAAGAGCCCACATTCATCCACCATAATATTAAACATCTTGCTGAAGAGCCTAAAGTAAGATCAAGTTGTCTAGGACTTTCCCTCTGGTCTGTTGAGAGAGGCATCTCTCCCGAGGACAACTCAGCACCTATGTAATCTGAATGGCCCTCTGTTAGTGCTATGGAATGAAGAGGCAAGAGGTAACGAGTACAAACTGAAACACAGAAAATTCTATTTAAACACAAAAACCCACTCTTTACTGTGAGGGTAGCCCAACACCGGAAGAAGCTGCCCAGAGAGGTTGTGGAGTCCCCATCCTTGTTGATACTCAAAACCCAACTGGATGCAGCCCTGAGGAACCTGCTCTGCTTGACCCTGTGTTGAGCAGAGAACTTGCATTAGATGATCCCCAGAGTTTCCTGCCATTCTGTGATCTGTGAGCTACACAGGGAGTTTCTGTAGGGAGGATTCTAAGACAAGTGAATTAGCAAAGTGGCAAGCTAAAAGATTTTATAGAGTTTAATTTCTTTAGGGATCCTACAAACCAGAAACTCTTGTCAGCTCTTAGCTGAGCTATCAAGCAAAATAGCTCTGCTGTAATGATCTGTGCACAAGCCTGCATAATGGCAGTAGCTGCAGTAAGTAGGATTCATCTGACTCAGTGCTGAAGCCCAAATTTAGAAAGTAACCATGGATTTAATAGGCAGGGGATTCCTAGTAAATTGAGTCTCAACCATAGCTCATTCCATCCAAAAGTAAATGTATAAAATAATTCAATTAATCTATGCACAAAAATGCTAGCACCTCTCTGTTAGGCTCATGAAAGGAACCTAAGATGAGTAGGTGAGATAATGATGTCTCTGTAGATGTAAACACAAAGGGAGCTGAATCACGTACACAGACATTTATTCTTGTCTTAAAGAATGGCTCATACCTCTGTCCCATTGTTTGATGCTTCCAGAAGGGGACAGAAGGAAAGGTGGTAGAAAATGAGATTAAACAAGTCTATAGATGTTTTCAGAGTAGTTGGGTACCTGTTTGTACACCTTGTTTTGGTATAGTATTCAGAGCTGTTTGGAAAGTATAAGTGTCTGCTAGAGGTAGTCAAACGCTCTTGGGGGTGGGTATGTCTAGAACACAGCCTAGGAGTGGAATAAATCTTTTTAGTTTATTTTGAGTTTCTGTCATAGCAGGTCTTGCACGCAGTGTTTATTCAAGCCGTGGTTAGTGCTGACTTGAGTATAAACTGTGAGAGCATCTCTTAAGGTCAGGTCTTCTTGGTAATAATTTAAATACCTGGCACTTGATCAGCCTCACCTTTTTATTTGAGATGCTTGTGGCAAAGTGTTCTCACAAGTCTGGAGACTTCAAAATAAAAAGAAAAAAAAGGTTTCCTGAACTGGTGAATGAGCCAAACAAACTTTGTTCTTGCCATGAACATTTCAGCAAGCAAAGACAGTTTTCACAGGCAAAATCTAATCATTTTTTTGCCAGGAGAAATAATTTAGGACTGTGCAAATGGGTACATTTCCTGCCTACTGAGGTTTTTCTGGGCACAGTTCACCGAACCAAGAGAATGTTGTAAAATAATTTTTCAGTAAATGGGATGACTGTTTTTTCTACTGACTAATAAAACGACTTTTTGCAATAGCTGCCATACATGATGGTTAATGAGCTTTTCAGCATAGATTACTTTGTCCAGGGTGAGTATAAGGGGTGAAGAATATATGTTGGCATGAGAAGAGATGTCAAGTGAGTAAAGATATTAAAGACAGATGCCAATTTTCTGT
The DNA here is from genome assembly GCA_013398915.1 of Dromas ardeola. NCBI lineage: Eukaryota > Metazoa > Chordata > Aves > Charadriiformes > Dromadidae > Dromas > Dromas ardeola. The sequence continues at coordinate 68,556 of VYZM01015645.1, forward strand.
CATCCTGCCTACCATTGCATCTCTTAGTGGAGTTGTGGGGGTCCCTACAGAGGCATCCTACACATCAGATCCTCACCTCCTGTGGTTAAGGCAAGGGCTGGTCTCTGCTCCATCCATTATTCGTAGTTACCCACCTCTCACATACACCAAACTTCAGTCAGCCTTGAGTATGGGCCCTCCTTTTTATTGCTGCCTTAAGCTGATCCATGGCACTGCTGCCTGTCAGTTTGGCAGGAAAACTACATCCTCCTAAAAGTGCAGCAAATGGGAAGAAGACCAATGCCCTGAAGCTTATACATGCGCATGTGTGTCATTTTCAACTGCCAGGGTCCAAACCCCAGAAGAGCAAAGGCTGTGCAGTGAATCCAGTACTCTCCAGAAGTCTGAGTGCCTCAAATAGTTAGTCAATATGTGGTTCAAATGCTCTGCAGACCAACATGAGATATGAACATTAAGATGGAGGGGAAACACCAGCTTATTGGAACCGATACGATCTGCCCTCTGAACAAACTGAAAGCCAGCTATTTATTTTCCAAATTCACTCAATATTCATCTTCCCTGGGTGGAACAAAACTGAGCCGTATGCCAGCCACCTGTTCACCATGCAAGTCTCATCCTGAGTTTATTTTCTGTTGTGTGTATCTGTGCCTTTATATCTATATTCACACATACAGAGCACGCTGGCACCAGTGGCCAGGGCATAGAGCTAAGACGAGAGCGTTTCTGATGACAACTGGCTTTCTGGGCCTGGGGACAATGGCTATGGTTGGACAAGGCACATATTGCTTTCTTCGTGACAAATAGCTGTGTGTACTTCTTCACAGTGGGAACACCCACAGCAGTTGTGGTGTGTAACACACTGCTGCAAGTTTTGTCCTTTAGTGGCCAAGGTACAAGATCCCTTGCAATTCTCTTGTGGTGTCCACGTAAGCACAAGTCTACATAAGGACTAATGCAACCAAAACGTTCCATGAGCCAACAATGTGCTCTTGTGGCCAAGAAGACCAATGGCATCCTGGGGTGCATCAAGAAGAGTGTGACAAGCAGATCAAGGGAGGTCATCCTCACCCTCTACCCTGCCCTGGTGAGGCTGCATCTGGAGTACTGTGTCCACTTCTGGGCTCCCCTGTTCAAGAAGGACAGGGAACTGCTGGAGACAGTACAGCAAAGGGCTACCAAGATAATTAGGGGACTGGAACACCTCTCTTATGAAGAAAGGCTGACGGATTTGGGTCTCTTCAGTCTGGAAAAAAGGATGACTGAGGGGGATCTTATCAACGCTTATAAATACTTAAAGGGTGGGTGTCAGGAGGATGGGGCCAGGCTCTTTTCAGTGGTGCCCAATGACAGGACAAGAGGTAATGGGCACAAACTTGAGCATAGGAAGTTCCACCTAAACATGAGGAGGAACTTCTTTACTTTGAGGGTGGCAGAGCACAGGAACAGGCTGCCCAGAGAGGTGGTGGAGTCTCCATCTCTGGAGACATTCAAAACCNCTGCTCTGGCAGGGGGGTGGGACTAGATGATCTCCAGAGGCCCCGGCCCCTTCTAACCCCTACCATTCTGTGATGCAGTGATTCTGTGCTCTTAAAACACTGTGTGTGTTTTTGTTTTTTTTTTTTTTACATCAGCATACCAAACAAACAAATGTTTTGGTGCAGAGGTTTTTTTCCAAAGAAAGGAGTTTTGCCTCCCACCCTGTGTAAAGAAAAGCAGATGGCAGAAGGGAGAGAACAGATTCATTCCTTTTGAAGTGAAGAGCTCATTTGAAAGACAATTTTTCAGTAACTGTATGTGGTTTTAAAATGTTTCTTTGGAGGTTGGCAGGGGCATGCCTATGCTGAGGAGCAGGTGGGCTCTGCAGTAATACCTGTAGTGGTGGGCCCTTCACTGCCAAGAAAAGGAGCCTGTCCAAGTGCACTCTGTCTCCCTGGGCCCAGACTTATCAAGATGCAAATGAGTCTTGCACTCAAACCCAGGCCCTAGCAAAGATGTCTTTCATTATAAACATAGCCAGAGAAATCTTATAAACTTTCCAGTACAGAGCTGTAGCTATCAACCTCGGACAGCTACGCTGCCTAAGGATTTGCTTTGATGTAAAGTAGCACAGCTCAACTGCCTTTGAGAGATCAGGTGGGTTCTTCTGCCCAAAGCATTGCAATTTCTGCAGAGACAGTGGCGCGCTCTGACTGCTAAACCCAAAGGTAGTACTCTATGTCCTTAACACAGCTGTGTTGCAAAAGTGGGTCTGAACTTAATGGCTCATGAGACCCTACCCAACCTCTTCTTACTAATCAGCTGAAACTCCTCTCCATGTAGGTTGCTGGGAATGTCCACCCAGAATGTGATTTTATGACAGAGCTGAAGAAAAAGGAGGCTGAATGTCTGGAGGTTCCAGAAGACCGTGGAAATGCAACACCACCAGGTATCCATGTTTGATGGATGAAAAGACTGACAGAGGAGCAACATCCTACCGGAGTGAGGACACAGCCATGCTGTCAATGTGCATGTTTGAGTGTTTCACTTATTGTCTGACATCCCCGTTCTCTGGTCAGCTCTTCTTCCATCTACTCCCATTGCTATCAATTATTTTTTTCAACATTTTTTTCACATCCAAATGTGGATAGTCAATCTACCTGAGTGAATCCTTGTGCCTTGTCCTATTCCTTTCCCAGCTGGATACTATCATGGCATCATGCTTGCTGTGTGAGGTTATGTTGATCTTTAAAGGTAGGATAACTCCTTAACAAGTAGTGTGATCTGGTCTTTCTTCCAGCATCACTGTCTCTCCCATTTCCACAACACATTTTCATTTATTGCATTATGTCTGAAAACCCACCCCAGTCTAACACAGAGGGTCTAACTAAACCAGATTAAATAGTCCTCTAGAGGTAGTTATTTCTCACAATAGAATAAAAATTGTGGCTAAATAATTTTTATAAGGTAAGTAAAGGGTAGAGGATCAAAGTCTAAAAAGATTATTTAATTATTTTTTGTGTTGCTCAAATATAATTATGCTTAAAAATATATTTCGCTTTCTGTCTGAGGTTGCAAGAGAACTTGGGACAAATTACTGTGCTGGCCAGAGGCAGATGCTGGAGAGACTCTTGCCTTACCATGCCCAAACATCCTCTTTCACTTCATGAAGGAGCCAGGTGATGTGCTATCATGGTTGTACTCCTATTGCTGTGTTTCATGCCTGGCAAGAGCATTTCTGAAAATGGGGGGTCAAGACAGAACATTGTAAGTTCCTGCTGTCTGGTTGGATCAGAGCATAGCTGCAAATATTTCAATAGGATCTGCGGGATCTTAGCAGTTCTTCTCATATTTTAAGCATTATCCATAACTGGATATAATCCCATAGTCTATGATGAGGCCCAGAGACAAAGAACACCAAAATCAATAGAGTGATTTCCATCCGTTTCCATTGGCTTTGGGATCAGCTCATTGCATGAGTTTCCTACCAAGCTCGTATGGGGGTTGTCTAGGTCAAAACTTAAGCATGGGGCTCTATGAGATTTATGCTCTGATTAGTGTGGGATGAAATGAAAGGCAGAGGAATGAATAATGTGACTGTTCTTTAAAACCAAGGTTGGAGATTCAAAGCAGAATTTTGTCATTGAAATAGCATGTGCTGCGTCAAACACAAGATTGTGCAAACCAATGCCTTTGTGAGTGCTTACTCCCTGGGTAAATATGGCTAGGAACAAACTGCTAGCCCATAAGGAGGAAATGATTTTCCAGGAAAGACCTAGATTTGGCAGTTCCACAAGAAAAAGAAACTACAGAGCCCAACCTCTGCCTCACCCAACACATGCTAGTTATAAATAAGGGATAAGGAAAATCCCTTTCATCTGTGCAGATTCATTTCCTGCCCTGGGATTCTCTTACTTATCCTTCATTTTACTCAGAAATCTTTGTATGCAGATGTGCTATCCTCATAGAACAAACTGCTTATTCCAGCCTCAGATCTGCAAAGAAAGAGTAAACCCCAAGGAAGGTGGGAGTGAGAAGGAATACATTAGAGGGTTGAGCGCTGAACAAGGCAGAAGTCTGATGGAGCAGTACTTCCCAATCTTCTTCAGTGGATTTCCTTATCCTTCCCACTCCTTACTTTCCCTACCTTCCTTACTCCTTCCCACCTCTACCTCTGTCACCTTGGTTCTCTCACTTTGTCCCATTGTTTGCCTCCAAGTAAAGTGAAAATTTTTGTATCTGACTACCTGAATGTACACATGCAAGATTTCCTGTCAACTCTGTCAGATGTTAATGGAGATGAACTTCTCCTCCTGGTGTAGCCTTTGTACCAGCAAGAGATCTTCTCCTGGTTTTTATTTTCTATGTTTTGTGTCTCTTCATTGGAAAAAAAGATGTGTTCCTGTTTCAGCTGGGATAGTAAAAAGGAACTGCACAAAGAAAGGCTGGTCTGATACATTCCCTCCCTACGATATTGCTTGTCCAGTAGAAGATGAGATTCCGCTCGAAGAAGTAAGTTTAATTAAATAAATATATGTGAGTGGTCTGCTGATGTTATAGGATTCCTTTCTATTCCTGCAGACCACTGGGGAGGGAAACTCAGCTGAAGCTCAAATTTCTTACTAAGTATGGAATACAATTCAAATTTTACTCTAGTTACTCACTTTGGAGGATTACCAAGGATGTTTTATTATTCAGGTATAAGAGTGTAATAAAAATGAAGCCAGTTGCAAATTCCATACAGTCATAAAGCTCTGAACTTGCTTGCAGATATAACAACTAGAGATATATTGCAAAGTGTTCGTAAAATATGAATTAATGTATTTCAATAATATCAGTCAGCAAGATGATTTTGTGGCATCACAACATCAGTACAGCAACTGTGCAGTTATAACACCACTATTCCAAACTCAGCAACATGTAAGGACAAGAGGAATTTCTGGATTCTCATCCTGCCTAGCATAAAATATCTAATTCAACAAGGAAAAAAAAAAGTTTCAAAATCTACAACTCGGTAATGCAGATCAGAATTTGACATATTTCTTCAGTTAGATTTGCACAATTGGTGATATTTAGAGGTAATATGTACAGGGAAAATACAGTGCTTGATCTCTAACAAGGATACAAACATATTGCATAGATGTGCTTTGCTTCCTGTAACTACTCTTCCAGAGAAACTTTAAATGACTAAAAATTAGTTGTCTATTTTAACTCTAAATCTCTACCCTTCCTCTGTACAAGCTGCACTTTTGTCTTTATTTGTACAAGTCAGGTGAATACTATCCTTTTTTGTACACTATAGAGAGAACAAAAATAACATTTATACTGTAGTTGATGAAGTCCATTCAACTTGCTGGAGAGAATTTAGTTTATATCATCATGGGGAGATTCCTCTTGTCTTCCCACTACTTTTTGTACTGACTACTATCACGCTGTTTAACTGAAATTTGCTTTCCAGCCTCTAAGCCACAGTAACCATGGCTCTCCATAAATAAACACACTGAAATGCAACCCTTCTTCTTTTATGGCTTCCTTACATTTCTGATGTAAAAAAAAATCTTAAATGAATCTATGGATTTCTTTTAGTATTAACCCATATTTTACCTCAAGGTGAACTCCTCAGTTGTAGGTATAACCACTTAAGGATTTGATTATTTTCTGTGTTTTTCACCTCTGATTTGCAAGTGGTGGTTGCCAACTGAGGTCAGCATAGCACAGCTTTGATATGTTCCAGACTTACTGGCTAGCTTTCTAGCTCTGGGGGACTTCTTTGTGCGCTGCCTGGAATTGTGCATAGTCAGGTACATGCGTAATCACAGTTCATCCACCAGCCAGAAAAGGCCACTATGGGTGGCTTCCACATCATTTAACTTCATCAATCTTAAAAAAATATTGAATAAATTTAAGCTAATCACTACACGGTGGATCTATATTAGTGCTTTGCTGAGGATCAGGTGTGAGCTTTTCAAAGGAATCTCTTGGTTATCCCCACTTACTGCATTTACACTGAAGGGTGCTCTCAGAAAGGATGATCTGGCTTCCTATGGTTGAAACTAACCTGAGACAAATGCAGGGTGCACCTGGTGTGCTCTGACCAATAATCAAAGTTCACCCTACAGGACTAGGCTATGGCTGGTGAAAAATGCACACAACATGGAGACCTTATCACTCGCTACAACTACTTGAAAGGAGGTTGCAGCCAGGTGGGAGTTGGTCTCTACTCTCAAGCAACAAGTACTTTTGTACTTGAGTAAAAGAAGAAGAAACGGCAGCAATTTACACCAGGGGAGGGTTAGATTGGATATTAGGAAAAATTTCTTCACTGAAAGCTTTGTCAAGCATTGAAATGGTTAAGTCACCATCCCTGAAGGTGCTTAAAAGATGTGTAGATGTAGTGCTGAGGGACATGGTTTAGTGGTAACTTGGCAGTGCTATGTTAACGGTTGGACTTGATGATCTTAAAGGTCTTTTCCAACATAAACAATTTCATGATTCCATGATTCCATGGACGTAGAGTCCTAGGGTCCTCAGCACCAAAGGTTTTGATCTACTAAACCAGACCTAGCGACCTGCACCACTTGTTAGGGCAGGTGAAGTGATAGATCCTTTTTCTTGCTGACAGAAAGTTATAAGTTCTCATCTTACAGTGAGTTGAATTGCCTTCTGAGGGTGCTTGTTTCCCTTCATTGACTAGAAAAGAAATAGAATAAGAAGAAACAGGATTGTGTTAATAATTAAATAGTACAGTCTTGTGGCCGTGCTCTCACACTGCTCGTTTTACTATAGGCTCAGTTGCTCATACTTAGGCAGCTAATTTTTAAGCACCTAAAATAAATGAAATAAATCCTACCTGATGTCAGCCTTACAATGTCTGAATTTATACCTGAGGCTCAAAAGAAGCATCTGACCTTCCTCACAGTGAACTGTAGCAATGCGCTGCATAGCCACGTAGATTTTAGGCTATAAAAACATTGAAACGGGACCCAAGAGACAGACCATGCTAGACTGAAGAGAAAGATTTGCAGCCTAGAGCTTATTTGTTCTATTTCCTGCTTTCACACGTGATAGTTGAAGTCAGCTTATCTCACTCAGAGATCATGTCTGATAGAGGTGCTGTATAAATTGAAATGGATTTTGATTGACATTCTGATCGAATAACAATTGAGTTTGGCAGCAAGAAAAAAAGAAGAAAAAAACAAACCCAGGAAGAAAAAAAAAACAACCCCACAACACAATAAAAATGGCAAGGAAGAATAGATGGCCAAATTGTAAGTAAGGAAGCAGAGTGAAGGAAAGTAGAGAAACATAAGGAAAGGCTGTCAGAATTCTGTATTCATCATGCAGCCAGCTGCCAGCTGCTGTGGAGAAAGCATGGTATAAAATGCAGTGCTTATAAAAATGCATAAGAGTTTTTACAATGCCTTTGTGGAAGACTGGCTTGGTTTTTTATGTGTATATGAATGAGCTGGAAACCATTCTGATCAATACCTGTTTCTTTATCAAACCGGGCTGTATCCATGCAGCTATGGAATGGGTCTTCACAAAAGAAACTTAATGATTTATTTCAGTTGAATTTCGCTGTGGGATTAAAAGGGGGTAAAAAAGGCAGCCAGGGATGGGAACAGATTGGAAGCACCAAACAAAGCAAAACCACCAGAATCAGTAAAACAGCTGTCATTTGGCTGCGAGTTGTGTGACAAATAATTCTCTTCTTTTATAGCAATCCTACTTTTCTACTATAAAGATTATCTACACCATAGGATACAGTGTATCTATCACTTCACTCATTGTTGCTGTGACAGTTCTTATTGCATTCAGGTATGTAAAGTTATTCTCTAACCTCAATCCTTTTAATAGTTCTCAGTATCTTAGACAGTATGAGACAGTATTAGAAACAACAAAGTAATATAGATAGAAATCCAGAAGAATAAAATAAAATTGTCAGGTCATACTGGTTTAATAATATTAAATTAAGTCTAGAAATTAAAAGTGAACAGATAAAGCCAGAAATAAGAAGAATGAGAACTGGGAATTAAACCTTGACTGTCTTTGGCAAAAGTCACCAGATCACTTTGATCCTAAATAACCAATAGATATGTTGGCTTGCTTTAGCTGGAATGAAGATGATTTTTTATAAACTATGTGTGTTTGCCTTGTATGAGCTCAGTAAATTTTATATTATAGAGAAGAATATAAGCAAAGAAATTGATTCTGAATCAATGTTCCTATGGCCTTTTATAAATTAATATTGAAATATTTACAGCTATAGACACGTTTTGAAAGTTAGGCTCTGAATTTTCCTGTGTTTGGAAAAATTTATTTCCTACTGAACTATCCAGTTATTAGACATTAGACATGTAAGTTAGAGTAGAGTAAAACTGATTGTTTGTTTTCTCTTTTAATGTAGATTTGATGTTTTCTGCCATGTAGGATTTATTTTATTAATCTTTGTTTATTTCTTGTATTGTGTAGGACAAAAGAGAGTTTTATTATTATGCTGTGAGAATCAGGTTTCTCTGGGGAAAGTTTCTTGACCTTTTGGTTCCTAGCTCATGTCTGGAAGTCAACAGATATGTTTATTGACATCGACTCTGACCTCAGGAAAACAAACCAGGCCAAATAAGGGGAAAGAAAGAAACAATGGACATAAAGAGATTTAGCAATAGGGAGGAAAAAGTTATAGTTAACAATGGGGTTGGCATTTGAGTTCGGTAATAAAATTCTGCACACCCTAAGTGAGCTTTAAGATTAGGTAACCCTGAGATTACCAGATCTGGATGGAATTCAGCTTTTAATGGGGCTCTTTGCTAATTAACGAAAGTCTTCAACTCCAAATGAAAACATACAGTTGAAGCTGTATAACTCCTCCAAAAGTCTGTATTTAATAACAGTCAAAAAAAATCAATCTGAATTAACTGAACGTGAGAATTTACAGTAGATTTTCCAAATTGTTTTAAAGCAATTACCTGCATTCAGTTAATTCATTAGAGTGACTCTGGTAAATTAAGGAAGAATTCCTTGATTCTGGATAAAGTTGTCTGCACAGGGACTTAACACAATTGAACTCACCCACGGCATTTTGCTGTATAGAAAATCTTGCCATGAAAATGGTAAATCATTAACGTGTTCATTGAGAAAACTGCCTAGTTAGTCCAGGACATCTCTGCATGCTTGTTCTTGGGAGCGGTTCAGCCACAGTCAGAATTGTATCAGTAAAGATCATTCCTCAAATGCAGGTTTCTCCTGGCAAAAATAATGTTAACTGAAAGCCTGTCTCAGGTGTACTGAACACAAACTAAAACTGAGGGTCCTGGAATTTGGCAGAGCAGAAACACCACCAGGGTACCACCTAACACGGGAGGAGATTAAGAGGTAGTCTGTGGGTGAATTGCTTTACACGAGGAAAGTTTCTATCTCTGCTTGCCTTCAGAGAGAGCTGAGTGGATGGAAGTGTTTTTTGTGTACATACCTGGAAGTACCTGAGATGAAACAAGATCTTATTGCATATTTGAATGACTGCCAGCACAAGTCAGTTCATTACCTCAGAAGGAAATTTCTTCTTTTCTTCCAGGAGGCTTCGCTGTCCCAGAAATTATATCCATGTACAGCTCTTTTTTACTTTTATCTTAAAAGCTATTGCCATTTTCATTAAGGATGCAGTCCTTTTCCAAGAGGAGGACATTGATCATTGCAGCTTCTCTACAGTAAGCACATGAACAGCAGGATACTGTGGTACTTGTTTTTGCATACCGTCTATGGATGGTTAGACTTTTCATTGCTCTTTTTTTCTCCTTTTTTTTTTTCCCCCTCTAACCTGGTAGTGAAAAGTCTATAATTCTTTTATCAGTACGTTTTACCTCCATTAGTGTGCACCTCAGAATTTCTACATTCTGAATTCATCAGTTTGTGATCCTGTAGAACTCTAAATAGGATATAGACTTTGCCATAGATAAACATAGCATCATTACACTGTTACACTTCTATAATCTGAAGCCTAAAATTTCAGATCTCTGAGTATCTCATAACACAACATTTAAAAGATGTTTATTCTGGAAATGTTGGATTTCACGTTCTGAACTGTAAACCACAAGACACGCAAGGTACTAAACAATTAACTTAGCTTTGATCCAGCCACCAATATTGACAACATGGCAATGGTTTTCAAACAGAGGTTTATGGGATGATTATTCTGCATTGTTCATGGCCACACAACAATTTAAAACTGAGCTTAAGTAGAAAAGTGAAATATGATAGGTCCTTGAACATACTTTTGTCCAGTGGCTATGAAGCATTTGACTCTACGCATATAAACTACACTGAAGGCAGTGCATTTGTGGGAGAAATCACATTTGGGAGACCAAGCTATATCTCTAGCATACAGATATAATCCAAAATACAGTGGAGATTCCAAGCTATTATTATGGTTAAGGTATTTCTATTCAGAAAGCTATATTATATTTGAAGCTTTCCCTTTAAACATGCATGCAATTGTGAGATCTTCTTTGTAGATCTCAACCAGAATTACAGATGCTTACTGACTCTGCAAATCGAACACATGTATGCACAAGTAATGCCAAAACTATGACTTTCCTGTTCCCTAGACTGAATGCAAGATTTCAGTTGTTTTCTGTCACTACTTCATGATGACAAACTTCATGTGGCTGCTAGTAGAGGCTCTTTACCTAAACTGTCTCCTACTCTCATCTCTTTCTCATGGAAGAAGATATTTTTGGTGGCTTGTTCTCTTTGGTTGGGGTAAGTATGGCTTTTACGTGCAATTAATAGAAGGTAAGATGTTACAAAAGGCTTTATCCATCCCAGTAAAAACACTGGATATGGAATCTAGTCTGCCTAATTAAGGTGCCCAACTTGGGCATTGCTTTGATTTTATTTTTATATGCATACTAGTGAGGAGCAATCAAGTTTTTTAAAAACAGCATTGAAGTACCTATGAAAGAAGTGGAAAATTAGGTGCATTTGGGAACCCATGGAGAGAAAGCCAGTCCACTTAACCTTCTTCTCCCTATTGAAAACACTGATTCCTCTAAGGAGCTAGCCCAACCACTTAAGTTAGATGTACTTTTCTTCAGTTCAAGCATGAATGTAGTTACATAGTCGTCTTCTGAGAATGGGTCTATCTGGAAGCATAGCAGGCATTTTTGTAGTCCTGATGTTGCTACAGCCCACCTTTTGCATTGGGTAATTGTGTGAATACAGGACCTCTATCCACTCAATAACAATGCAGGCATAAGATGGCAACACCCCCACTCCTTTTCTTGCAGTCTGCAACAAATCCAATTGTTCAGACCTTTGCAGTGACTTAGAAATCAGAAATTAAGTGGTTTCCCACATAAAGCTGCTGTCTAAAGCAAAAAGCAGAGAACACCCTCCTGAGGATATATAGCAGGTGAATACACTTGCTGTGGGGAATTTTTGGTCGGTTCAGGAAGGCAACCCACGCGCGTTGCCACCAGAGGTTGATGTAGGCCTGACAACTAAGCAGACTGAATCACTTTTTGTGTTTTAGGGAGACTTCAAGTGCCTCTTTAGGAAGGTGTAAGGTGGGCTGCATCACATTCCGTGCGTGTAAAGTGGTAGTGTTACTATTATTTTAAGATTTGGTAAATTCTTTTTTCCCAATACTTTGTCATGCAAAAAGCACGTTTACTAACTAAGACTGGGTTTTAATGTGCTATCGGTATGCAAGTGCTGACTCCAGGTGAGATCACACGTGTGAATTGTGCTCATGTTAGCAAGAGGTTGTGAGGTCAGTCTTCTCTGGTAGAACTGTATCATGTACGAAGTGGTACCTTTATATCTTCACAGTGATGCATGATCACCAAGCAGTCAATGCCTTAACTTCGTTCATTCCATCATGAGTATTAGAAGATTTCATTTTAGGTTTCTAACACGAATCTAAAACAATTCCTGTTACACGAAAAGGCCACAAAGGGTAATTCCAGTTTTGAAAACGAGCGATCTGTATCATCACAGCAGAGTTTCAGTGGAGAAGATGTGGATTAATTGATGAAATTAGACAATCACAGTTTTTGTTTAACTGTCTAACAGGTTTTCCAACGCTTTTCACCCTTATATGGATATTAGCAAAATTCTACTTTGAAGACACAGCGTAAGTCATTGTTTCCTACATTATTCTAGATTCCTGGGTTAAATATTTAAAATAATGATAGTGATTAAGGCTTATGTAATTTCAATTACATGGGAAAATAATATTAGTATATTATCCACCTTTCCCTACATCACCAAGTAGATTAGTGCCTCTGGTAGAGTTCTGTATTTTTCCATTCCACTAAAGACATAGTGAGTGGGGATTACAATCTCCATTAGAATATAATATGGCAATGATATTGTAATTGTGCAGGGGATCCTTCCCAGGAACCTGAAATATTTATTTGTGCTGCAAGAAAAATAGAGATTCTAATCAGATAACAAAGTAAGAAAGCAAAATTCTAGGCATTTCTGATACAAAATAGTTTTTGGTGTTTCTGAAGCCTGGAGTGCTCACTATTCTACACAGATAAAATGTTTCATGTCTTAAATAAGTGTCTTTGAAGAAAAAAAAGGTGTATTGTCATATCAGTCATGGCATCATCTATTTAAGTATTTTGACAGAGTTGTTACATCCATGGCTGTCACTTAACACGTCGAGATCACTATTTCTATTTGAAAAGAGTAAAATAATCTGTAAAGAGTATGTCCTGTTCAGATCAGAGTTTAAATATTTGGATACTTCTGCTATACCTGCACTTCCACAAAAATATCTGTCTTCAGATTTTCACCCACACTGGTAGGTGTTGTCTTGATTGTAGTGGTTACGCACATGACTTTCCTAATCTTACTGTTATTTTCTCAGGTGCTGGGACGTTAATCAGGGCTCTCCATACTGGTGGCTAATCAAAGGACCTATTATAATTTCTGTTGGGGTAGGTACTTCTAAGTTTGCTAACATTAACTACAAGAAAAAAGGTCTTCTAAATTAAAATGTGGTTACTACTTGCTGAAATGTTGTTTGAAATAAGGAAGAGGAATGGTAGAATTTTTACTGTAAACCTGCCTATGTCCAATGCAAACTAAAAAGAGGCAGAGAAGTGCCCTCCTTCCCAAGCAAACATCCTTCGAAGAAATTAAAGATTTCATGGAATTGTCAGGTTGTTTGAAATTGATGACAGGTGAGAGATTAGGGCCTTCCTTACAATATTTGAAAAGACAAGTTTTAGCCTAAGAGTCCAGAATCATTCGTAAATTTTAATACAAAGTTTCAAGGGCAATAGGTTTCTGTTCACAGGTGATAATAATGATAATAGCTCTTGAGCCTGGCATTTATTGAATAAACTTATGGACTTTAAATGATTATCACGTATGATTACTCCCACATGTCATTAAACCCAAGTGATGTTTGAAAAAGCAGCTAATGGATGACCCTAAGTCCCTCTATTAAAAGCTTAATTTAATCGGAGGCCATATGCATACAAATCAGGCATATATAATCAAACAGTGTGAATGAAAAATCTCAAGTTGAATTCTGGTCATAGTTTGCCATGCTTCAATAAAATATTACATTTCCTTCTACCTCCATCTGACATCCATGTTTGAAGTCAAGAGAATCAGGGGATTATGGTGATGATTTTTCTGCTTAATTTATCACTGATGGATAAAACGATACTTTACTTTCTTGTAAAATGTGGACATTCTTAGACAAAATTAAGCATTCAGCCCCACCTAATGAAACGCTGGTGTTTATGGGCACACACAAAACTCATGGGGACAAACTCTTATTGTGGAAAACTGAGCAGCTTCACAGACTTTAGTAGAGCTGTGCCAAATTGCGGTTGTAGAAAATTTGCTTTACAAGCTAGGATGTCAGATGAGTTCTACTAATAATGTCTAAAGATATTAGCCAGAATTTAATGAAACTGCCATCTCAAAAGAGAATCGAAATTATATGAGCTGCAAAAAAGAAAAAGAATCACACGAACTATTGATAAAAATAGTGTACTTAACAAAGTCAGACTCTCAAGTTTTCATTTTCAGCTATTTCTTTAAGAAGGAATGCAACCTATTGGGATGCTTGTGAGATGCCAACTGGAATGACATTAATAATCTTACACTGGTCTCATTGAAACTGCACAAATTACATAATAACTGAAGCAAAACAACAGATTTTCATTGCAAAGTTTTACATGCAAAGTAACCTTTTCTTTTTTTCCCCCAAAATTGTGAACAGGTCAATTTTGTCCTATTCATCAACATCATCAGAATTTTGCTGAAAAAACTAGACCCAAGACAAATCAACTTCAATAATTCTTCTCAGTACAGGTAGCGTATGGCATAAAAAAGTAATCGATTATTTTAATAATAAGAGCTTGTATCATCTTTTCTAAAATGAGAAGCGCATGTCCAGTGTCACAAACAGGCTTGGTTTGGCTGGCATTAAATTTTAGAAATTCCCAACTTTATCCCATTCCCAAGGAAACTAGTCAAAGGACGAGACTCATCTCACCTAATAGTGACCATCTAAACATGATGTATTCAGAGCAGTTCAGATGGCTACCTTCTACTTACAATCAATGGAGAGACTAGGAAATCACTAATTGAATCCACATCGGATGTCTGATTTAGGGTAGGATAAATTAATTTCTATAGATACCTTTTCTTGTATGTGAACTATAAAGGGAGCCTGCATATTAATTCCTCTGTATTTATTTACAAATAAATGTCAAATTTTCAACAGCTCCAATGGGGCAAAATATATTCTACTCCTTCGTGTTTTCCTGAACTGCAATCTCATTCAGAAAGACAGAATGTCAAAGTACCATAAGAAATGCCCTGAAAATGGTATTGCCATGAACATGGTACTGCCAATAAGGCAATAAGCATCAAAAATCTATTTCCAGCTAATTTCTCATTATGCTTTCTGCCCAGCACTGTAGTCCCAAGAGATATGAACTTCACATGTAGATATTTAGATGCTCTTTTTAACATCTGTTCATTACTGTTGCATATTACATGCATTAGTCTTTACTCAGGAAAATAATATTACCTTACTTCTTCTCATGTCCTTTGCTAGACGTCTCTCAAGGTCAACTCTGCTTCTAATTCCATTATTTGGAACCCATTATATCGTCTTCAACTTTCTTCCAGAATATACCAGCTTGGGGATTCGGCTTTACTTAGAGCTCTGCATTGGATCTTTTCAGGTAAAATGACCGCAGAGGCTTCAATTCCTTCCTAGCAGATTTTCTAATTTAATCTAGTGTCCACGTGACAAGTAGTATTGCACAAAAAATCATTGGATCCTGAAGCTAATATCTCCCCACAGAGTTCATGGTTCTTTGCTGAGTTATGGTATCTGAAGATGTGACCTGCATCCTATCTGGTTACAGACAATATTTGCAGATTTTGCAAATACAAGGCCAATTCTTTCAGATGCATATGTAAATTGGATGGTGGGTCAAAGTCACGCATGGCAAACCTTCTTTGCTACCACTGGTAATCCATATACCTTTCCTGATGAGACCAAGCTGCTCTGGGCTGATGTTAAATTATCCAGGGGCAATCAGAGTGGTTGGTCCAGCCCCCTTTCAAATTCTTTGGCAAAGAATAAATTGATAGGGAAGCATATAAACACAGAATAGTGACTGATGCACATATCAGCCCCATACAGAACACTGCCCTGAGGAATGTTACATGCTTTTCCCTCCTGGGTAGGCAAAATGTTTGGTGTACTTAGGATGTCCCCAACAGCTCTGAACTAACACACAGGGTATGGACAACTTGAGGAGCTTGGTGCCAACTAGAACAGCTGCTGGGGCTCCTCAGCTGAACCCTCCAGGTGGTTTTACTACTTGAGTTATGAGCAAGGCAGCACCCAGCTGCCCTTGGCTTTCCTCTCTTTCCCTGTATCGCACCTCAGGGTCTACAAGAAGCAGTCGTAGGCAATCCTGCCAAACTTCACAAGGGAGCATATCTCCCTCTGAATGGTTTCATGGCACCATTCATCAGTGAGCACCACCAAATATCCAGCAGTTGGGCTGGTTTAGTCCTCTTGAGGATTTAATCCATCGCGTCAGTCCTGTCCAATGCACCTGCACACCTTAATCCTGACCCTTCATACCTGGCTTTCATTGAGTTAATTAACAATGTAAGGAATAAGTTAACTGAATAAAAGGATGAGGTGTTTAGCTGGTATCTGATCACATAGGATCATTGACCTCCTAGGATTTTCCTGGGTTTATCTCAGCTCAGAATCTTAACAAAAGTATTCAATAGGCCAGAATTTGATCTCATCTGATAAACTGCAAAGACACAAAAGTTGACTAGAAAGCTGTTTGAGCTCCATACATGGATCTCCTTATGAAGTCTATGTTTCCTTACTGATTGACACTGTGTAAGGCATTAGCTCACAGTGTGTTTGTACTTTTTAAGCATAACGTGGGCGAACTTCAATTGCCATATCATCTGTTCTTGTGGATTCATACCACGTTACTGACTTCGGTGAAATGCCACTAACTAGTTGATTATCTGGCTGATCAACTTTATTGGAGGTACATAAAAAAATTTCCAATTTATAAAAATCCTCCAACCTATAGTGATACTCATTTATTCACATACACAGTACCATCATGAAGTTGGATAGTGCAAGTGGCTTTTTCCAGAT
>VYZM01015645.1:90731-102336 GCA_013398915.1 Dromas ardeola
CCTGTATATCGGTTTTGTCCTAATTTTTTTTTTTTTTGTTTTCTCAGTCAGGCAATTACCGTTTCACAATGTTTTCTTCTGTCTAACTTAGTGCCTTACATCGCTTCCCCACACAGTATAACTGTTAATAACTTCAATGGCAATTGATAGGAATGGCAAATTCTCTCCTACTAACAGTATATATTTTATATTTTACATTAACAAAATAAAATGGTGCATCGTATCATGACTAACGGTGTATGCTTATGGTTCTTCTGTCTTTAACATGAAGGCAGGATTATTATTATTGTTTGTACAGCATGAAATAATTTCAGATTTGAGCCAAAAAAAGGCGGCTTTTCAGTGTTTTTCTCTATTTCAATTGTGATTCAATACAGTAAACACTTGGTACCTCTACCAAGGGATGTTCTACAGGGATTAAGGACATTTTTCTTATTGTAGGACATTGCTGAGAAGAGAAAACAGAAACATATTAGAAGTGGCTCAAAGTGTTCAGTGAGCTTTAGATTGGTTATCCTAATAAAAATTCTACTGGGAAAATTTGTTAACTAAACCAATTTGTAACTGAAATCCTTCCATGTAGTAAGATCCCAGATCTTCTGTGTTGCCTGTACGTATCTGTAGGAAAAAGTAGATGTTCCTGTAGAATAGATTGGGAACAAGAACGAAACATCTTTTAATTATAATGGTACTGTTCCCTGATGATCAGGGAGAGGTCTGGAAACTGAAACTGAGATCAGACACACCTAATCCACATCAGCTTCAACTGCAAGAGAGACAATTACGACTATACAATTACTGTCTAGCTTGAATTGTGCTCTTATATCAAATTGAGATATTAATATGGTATCCTTAAGGTGAATGTCTTCCAATTATCCATAAAGAATGAAGCTTTTAATCGGATCTTGCCTACTGCAAAATATGTCAGAATGATGGTGAGGTTTTTGGTTAGTGAAAATGATTTTATAACATACCGTTATAACTAAAGAGTTCAAAAAGTGAATTGCAGTTTTTATGATTATTTCATTACTTTCATGCTTGCAGAACATCAATGTTGTTTAGTGACAAATAAAAATAAATAATGATCATATTTCATGTCATAATATTAAATAACTGAAAATGTTTATTTCTATTATATTTTGGTTCGAGTGCTATCAATTTTTAATATATATTAATATTTTACAATGTGAGAAAAGAAAGTGAAAATTATTTGTAATTTTATGTAGCAAGAGATTTTTCCTGTCATTTTTTACGTGATTGGAAAAACCTGCTGTGTCAAAGTGGACAATAAGTACCTTTCTTAAAGTAACACATACAATAAATCCTTAATATTGCAGTCTACACACAATGTCTGTACTGAATCTGTGTTTCTTTGTTTCCCCTTGTACCCTCACATAACTTGACAGACTGTCCTATCTATACCACAGTTGGGCATGTGCAGAGCTGTCTAGATAATAGTGACATTCTTTGCTCCAAGCTTAGCTTATATAGTCCTTTCTTCTGGTCAATCCACTTCCACTTCCAAACTGGAGGGCTATACGTAACCATTTCCTTTTC
Organism: Dromas ardeola; assembly: GCA_013398915.1. Classification (NCBI taxonomy): domain Eukaryota; kingdom Metazoa; phylum Chordata; class Aves; order Charadriiformes; family Dromadidae; genus Dromas; species Dromas ardeola. The sequence continues at coordinate 92,289 of VYZM01015645.1, forward strand.
CTGAATCCGACTCAAGTCAGACTGATCTCTCACCACTTTTTGCATGTTTAAAGTATTTTAAAAAATAATTTCTTTCTTATAACACCTACCCCTTACGCCACAGATGGAAAATATTCAGAGAAAAATTTCAGCTTGAAATTTAATGGAGTTGTGTTAGGGAGGTGGGAAGAAGCACCCTGAAGTGGTCCTTTTCCCTTTCTCCAATAACACTGGATGAAGCAGAAATGACTGAGGTGGATTCCCCATGATGAGGACAAACAGCTGGTACCACACCACTAAATTAGGAATGGCATTCAACTCTAGCTGTTGTAGCTAGGCCAAGGTTAGGAAATGATGAGACAGGGAGGTAATGCCTTCTGTGCTCTGCCCAAACACAAGCTATATTTTAATAACTCAGATTGCATTGGGGGTGGCTGACACACCAGAAGGCTGTGCCGCCATACAGAGAGACCTGGGCAGGCTGGAGAGTTGGGCGGAGAGAAACCTTATGAAATTCAATAAGGGCAAGTGTAGGGTGCTGCACCTGGGGAGGAATAACCCCATGCACCAGTACAGGTTGGGGGCCGACCTGCTGGAGAGCAGCTCGGTGGAAAGAGACCTGGGAGTCCTGGTGGACAACAGGATGACCATGAGCCAGTGATGTGCCCTTGTGGCCAAGAAGGCCAATGGCATCCTGGGGTGCATCAAGAAGAGTGTGGCCAGCAGATCGAGGGAGGTCATCCTCCCCCTCTACTCTGCCTTGGTGAGGCCACAACTCGAGTACTGTGTCCAGTTCTGGGCTCCCCAGCTCAAGAAGGACAGGGAACTGCTGGAGAGGGTGCAGCATAGGGCTACCAAGATGATGAGGGGACTGGAACACCTCTCTTATGAGGAAAGACTGAGGGAATTGGGTCTGTTTAGTCTGGAAAAGAGACGGCTGAGGGGTGACCTTATTAATGCGTACAAATACTTAAAGGGTGGGTGTCAGGAGGATGGGGCCAGGCTCTTTTCAATGGTGCCCGGCAACAGGACAAGAGGTAATGGGTACAAACTTGAGTGTAGGAAGTTCCACCTAAACACGAGGAGGAACTTCTTTACTTTGAGGGTGGCAGAGCACTGGCACAGGCTGCCCAGAGAGGTGGTGGAGTCTCCATCTCTGGAGACATTCAAAACCCGCCTGGACTTGTTCCTGTGCAACCTGCTCTAAGGTGACCCTGCTCTGGCAGGGGGGTTGGACTAGATGATCTCCAGAGGTCCCTTCCAACCCTATGATTCTATGATTGGTTTCCATCTAGATAAAGTTCCTTGATCCAATTGATGATGTCTGCATAAGTGCTGATACCAGAACACAAAAAAAATGTAGAGACACCTTTTTTTTTTTTTTGTAATAGCATTAATTTCCGGTAACTTGAAGTGATTTTAGAAACTAGAGAGATATCCACATCTAATCCACATCAAATGCATTAACAAGTTAAGGATTTTCTCCATCTCCTTACTGAACAGATAATAGCAATGTATAAAACAGAACACTGGGTCCAAATCAGCTTGATGGGAAAAAAACACATGATATTGTGTTTATACTTTGTTAACTGTGCCTTTGTATCCAGTGGGGTCTACAGAAAGTAGGTAACATTTCATAAGGGAACATGAAAGCGTGTTAAAGGAAAATTAGCAGTGTCAGTGTGGAGGTGAGAGGTTTTTCCTTGAGAAATTCCCTCATCCCTGCATGATACTGTTCTGCAAAGTCTCGCCAGACATGCGAAGTTTGCATGGGTTCAAGACAAGGTTGGGCAACTGAGTGGAAAACTTGGAAAATGTCAGAGCCACAAGCAGTTTGGAGTCTAGGAGGTTCAGGGAAGCGGTGGATATGCCTGCTCTGTGCTTGCATTCTTTCCTAGGTGTGAGTTTTGCACCATCAGTGCAAGGTACAGGCCAGACAGATGTATGTTCTGACCTGCTAGGGGGATGAACAAACAGTGCTGGTCAGAAAGTTGCAAAGTGAACTTTCAATGAAAATATCTGCCACCTCTTCTAGGAAAACCATTACAGTTGTTTTGCAAAGTGCACATGCTAGAAAACAAGCTGGGTGGGGGGAATTAAAATATTGTATGATTACTCTGGAAACAGCCCAACTTTTTTTTTTAGTTGGCAATGAAAACCCCTGTGTGTTTTTCCATAGAGGTGAGAGGGAGGACGCAAACTGTTCCAGAAGTAGTGGGAAAGACAACTTCAGTGTTCTTTCGTCCCCTATTTTCTGTGGTTATGATATGGTTCTGTCCTTGGTTTCATTGGTGTTCAGGCTAATTTATTTTTTTGAGGACTTTTTCTCAAATAATGAGGCTATTTAACCTGCAGATTACAGCCTACTTCTCTGTTATTTCCACGTGCGCTATTTATATAATTATTTCAGTCTAAAGATACATCACGACTCCACTAGATGGCAGCCGGGACCTTCACAGAATGAGATGCACAACGGAATGAGACCCGCTCAAACCGGTTTACAATTCTGATGGATTCCCTTGACACATACCAATTAAGATGTTCCATTCAATGGATGAATTATTTCACTGTCTTTCCAGTGAGACTCTCAGCATTCAACACAGCACCAACGGACTCCACTATCCATCCTACAGCCAGGACATTACATCTTTCTTACCCTTTCTGTTTGCCTAGGATTGCTGAAATGATCATAAAAGGACTTGGAGGCATCACTGCAAGGTAGTACCATGTGTAGAGCAAGCCCAAGGTGCCCTTGAGGACAGGCTGTCAAGTCTTATATAGGTTGGGAGACTACAAGTGTGGATTCAGGCATGGCTGAAGATCATACTCATCCCTGAGCACAGTCTACAGGCTCCTGGACCATCAAATGCTACTGGAGAGCAGTCTACAAGCTGTTTGCAAGGCCACTGTTGACTGAGAGCTAAGTGAAATATGTATCACTTCACTTTACAGACACACTGGAGACCACTAGGGTCATAATGACTTTCCGCAGCCTACAGACATCTCCAAGCATGAAGGAAATATATTGCAGTCCCTCTGGGAACTGCCAAGACTCCTTACGTTGCTGGTGGGAGTGTTTAGGAGGTGATGGACTTCTGTGGGGCTATCCCTTGCCATTTGGACAGATGATGGAGAAGTGGGCAGATGGCAAAGTTGACAAAGCAAAGGCAGAATCATTTGGATGCATTAATCGGTGCCTCAGAGCTAGTGTTTGGGTGAAAACAACTCCTTCCAGAAGCAGGGCTCTCTCAAGCTATACCCCATCAAGCAGCAAACATGGATTCAGTGCAAAAGCCTGCACCTCAGGTACAGGCAGCAGTATTGCTGTGGTTGTACAGAGCTCAATTCAAGCTTTTAAATCCACCAGAGATGCCAAAAAAAATGAATTAACAGCTGACCTGTGCTTAGCGCCACAGCTGCTGGGCTGTTCACAGTTGTAGGAAACTTGTTCATGGCTGTCCCCATGGTGGCTCGGTCACTTGGTTGTGGCAATATTGGATGCATTTGTGAAACCAGCTTTAAAAATCAGGTAATGCCCCTTTTTCTAGCATTTTGACAAAACCTCAGTAGCTCCCTTTCTTTATTTTGTTTCACTTGTGCATTTATGGTGTTGTAATACATTTCAGTGGATTTAGAGAGAAAAACTTGTAGGCTTGTAGTGACCTCCGTGAGGCTTAGTTTTGGTAAAAGGTCTAGACCTGATATGAAGATGGATTCTGATTCTGGTAGGCAGTCATTTATTTGTAGAGTTCATTTAAAAAAAAAAACAACATAAAAAGTACTGTCTTTTGAGTGTTTGCGAGTAGGTACAAGAGAAAGAATAAATAAAAAGCAAATTTTATGACTAGATGAATATTAATAGAATTATTTTCCACATGCTACCATCACAGATTAAGGAGCTGTCATATTGTATGCAGGGGATTAAAAAATACCATTCCAGTTCTGACAGAAAACATCTTTTTCACTTTCCTTCTGATAAAGAAAAGGCTGCAAAAATGATGGTATTGGAAACATTAACTTACTATTCATTTCATAACCAGGGCTAGATGGAATATTTTGGAAATGTCAATGCTTTATTGAAAAACAAACCTTTTTCTACCGATTTTAGAGTTTCTGTAATGTTTCTGAAGAAATGTTTCATCCTTGGAAAACAGTCCACACCAGCTGTGGAAACCAACTCAACGTACTCACATGGTTAATGCTGCACACGTACTTAAGTCTCTTTCTGGCCCTGGAACAGCAACTATATTAATCCAAAACATGGTGGGGACTATATTAATCCAAAACATGGTGGGTTTTGTATCTTTGTTGATGTAAAATTTGCTTTAGTATCTTTGAGCAGGAAAAAAGGACAACTATCACCATTAAAAATCAAAATGCCTTAATTATCAACCTAAGAAATGTATCATGGGGTTCCCTCTTATTGACCATCTTTCTTTTTTTTTTCCAGCTGAAGATGTGTCTGCCATAGGAACTGCGTGTCCTATGGACTGTTGGACTGTTCCTGTCCAACCTGCTCTAGGTGACGCTGCTTTGGCAGGGGAGCTGGACTAGATGATCTCCAAAGGTTCTGTGATTCTGTGATTGAGACCCTTCGAACCCCTACCATTCTGTGATTTTTTAATTCCACTGTTTTTTCCAACAAATATGCCTCTGTGTGTTGCTGCTCAAGAATCATTGCTTGCGGCAACCAGTTTTGTCACAGATAAGCACAGTGATAGCCCAGATCTCTCTGCAGTCTGCTCCTGGTGTTGGAGAAGGTTTCCTGGCCATGTTAAAAATGAAGTTATAGCCCGGCCTTGGTCCTCAGTGCAATTGTAGGCTTATCAGCAGAGCAAGTACACCCAGTGCCTTTTCATATCCAGATTTATCTCACTGAACCACCCAGAATATTCCACCCCATTTTTATTTTTTTTTTCCAGTACTGAAGTTAAGCAGATACTTACCTGATTTGCTGTCCTGTGGCATTTGCTTTGCTGTTTCCAGCATTTGCATGGACAAAATACACTGAAGTAACCAGGTGCAAGTGCTGTCAATCCTTATCCCTCAGCTTTTAATGCATCTATTTTCCTGAGTGCCCTTTCAGAAGCTCACTAACAAAAGGAAAATAGCTTTTAACTACTGGTCGGATTTTAATCTTGGTCTGCCTCTACTTTAAAAGCTTTGCAAAAAAAGTAGAGTGGCTTTTAATAAAGTAGCAACTATTGGAACACCAGTAATTTCTTTTCCTGCCAGAGACACAGTGGAGAATATAATTTAATTTGATTAATTCACAGCTCACATTTAAAATGTTGGATACTTTTTGTCTCTCTCTCTCTTTATTTTTTTCCTTTTTCTTTTTCCCCTACTTTCTTTTTGGCACTTGCATTTATCAGCTATTTGAAAACAATTCAGATGCTTTTAGCAGGAAGTGGTTACCTCTGTACCCAGCAAGAAAACTGCCAGAACATTGCTACCTTGACTTCTGATATGTGATGGAGAGGAACATTTGGTGAGTCATATATATATCTAATGACGTATAACGGCACACTGAGACAAAAAGAAGCTAAATTCCTCTAATTTTTCTGCTCTTTCACTTCACAGGTGGCTGCTCAGTATTTGGTCATGTACCACATTTCTATTAGTACTTGTCTTTCTTTATAGCCACATATTTGAGCAATGAAATATTAAAGTCGCAGAAAGAAAAGTTAAGAATATTTCCATTACAGCTGGCTGGAACATTCCTTTAATAATTTCTTGGGTGGTTTTGGAAGCCATTATGCATGTCAAAAATCCTACCTCAATGAATACAAGATGTAAGATGTTTTGCACAAATTATTGATTTTCAAGAAGGATTATCAAGTTCACGCTGAAATGTTTTACCTATCTGAAAAAGTAAAAGGCAGACCCAAATATCAGACCTGACCATTTTGATACAATTTAATTCCATGAAATAATTTTGAAAAATTTACTTTTACATTTTCCTTTGGGCTCCCATGAGCTATTGGAATAGGTGTTTGCTTAATATTGCTTTTGCTTACGGCATAATGACAATTCACAAAGACAGGCTATTCTTAAACAGTTTGGAACTATTTGACAACGTTGATCTGCAGCTTAATTTCAAGGAGAAATCGGAGAAATGCTAAACTCTTCTTTTCCTTTTCCTCAAGTGAAAAAATCAGGCTTTTTTTTTTTTTCCCCAGTATGTAAAAATGTTCCAGCAGGCACATAGACACACAAACACACACACACAATTTACCCAGAATTGTCTTGCTCAGTACCTCTACTGCTTTTCCTTATGTAGAGATTTATTTCTTTTTTCCTGTATATTCATACAGCTCCACCTCTTCCAAATTACTGTTCCCCTGCATGTCTGTTTACCTGAGCATTTATAAAATAGCTCCAGGAAGCATAACCAATGGAAATATCTCAATAAAGGGATTGTAACCAGAGTCTGTGCCAGTGTGTGGCATCAGTAGAGGGGATACAGGCAACACTGGAATATAGCCTGATAAAAGATTCTCATAAAAAACATATCCCCTCTAACAGGCTTTTGGGCTTTGGAGTGCTGAAAAGCTTTTTCGATGAGAAAAACAGGGCTTTTATCAGCAAAATTGGACAAACACCAAGTAGCTGATTTCACATTGGGTAAACACGTGCAGAGGGAAAGGCAGCAGGGAAGTCCACGGCCTTTGCGGTTGGTCTGTGTTTACCCTGTAAGTGAAGGATTTCCAGGAATTGACATGTGCTGGCTGAAAACAAAATGTGAGAGCCTATTGCTAGGGGGGTGTGCAATAGGGCAGCCCAAATAACCGAACACGGTGAGTAGTCACGAACTGCTTTTCTGAAGGTGCTCAGCTGGAGAGCAGGTATCGGGCAGCAGCGGAGTAAGAGGGATTTTGGCAGGGGAGGCACGTGGGCTGGACTCAGTCAAAGGGAAATGGTTAGTGCTGGTGAGGAGCTCCCTTCTGCAAGAAGTGCTTATATCCAGTTAAATTGATATAATGTTGGGGGTGCTCGTTGATGGAAAACTCAACATGAGCCAGCAATGTGCGCTCGCAGCCCAGAAAGCCAACTGCATCCTGGGCTGCATCAAAAGCAACATGGCTAGCAGGGTGAGGGAGGGGATTCTGCCCCTCTGCTCCACTCTGGGGAGACCCCACTTGGAGTACTGCGTCCAGCTCTGGAGCCCCCAACATAAGAAGGACATGGACCTGTTGGAGTGGGTCCAGAGGAGGACCAAAAAGATGATCAGGGGGCTGGAGCCCCTTTCCTATGAAGACAAGCTGAGAGACTTGTTGTTCAGCCTGGATCCTGGAGAAGACAAGGCTCTGGGGAGACAATATAGCCCCCCTTCCAGAACCTAAAGGGGCTACAGGAAAGATGGGGAGGGACTCTTGATCAGGGAGTGTAGTGATAGGATGAGGGGTAATGGTTTCAAACTGAAAGAGGGGAGATTTAGATTAGATATTAGGAAGGAATTATTTACCGTGAGGTTGGTGAGGCACTGGAACAGGTTGCCCACAGAAGCTGTGGATGCCCCAACCCTGGAAGTGTTCAAGGCCAGGCTGGATGGGGCTTTGAGCAACCTGGTCTAGTGGGAGGTGTCCCTGCCCATGGCAGGACGTTGTAACTAGATGATCTTTAAGGTCCCTCCCAACCCTAACCATTCTATGATTCTGTGATTCTAAATCCTGCCTGAGATATAAGTCACCAAAACCTCTAGGTAAAAATCCAAGTCTGAAGAAAACGGCTTTAGCTCTAAGGCTCAGGTTTGATCCTTGAGCCAATGTATGAAATATAAATGAGATCAAGCCTAAGAAGCAGAGTGCAACTTGACCTCTTCCTGGTAAAAGTCAGCCTGATAAGGTAGCTGAAAAATACATGCTATTCTTCCTTTTGTAGGGATGTAAAGTTTAAAAAGTTATCATCTAAGGCCTCCTGACCCACGCATGCCCTTTTCTGATTCTCTTGTCACTATTTTGGCAAAACTAAACTAAAATGGCAAAAGTTTGATAACCTTTAATAATAATTGTTTAAATAAAAAATTGTCTTGGGTCAGAAATACTGTTCCATACGTCTGGGTTTCATGTGAACCGAACCAAGGTGTGTGTCACTGGCCTCCTGTGCAGTCAACCGCTATGCAGGCACCTCCAGGGGGTGGTTATTTTTTCCTTAGCAAAACACATAAGACAGTGAGATGAACCGCACTGCAGAGGTGGTACCACTCACCAGTGGCATTAAAAGGGTTCTAAGTCTAATTTAGAAGTTTAATTTTTAGGTATCTAACTTTTAGTGTCTAAATTACAGCGTATGAATACCAATTCAAGAATCAAAGTTGAATTCTGTCTCTACTACATGTATTTGCAAGCAAGTGGGGTTTTTTTAACTGAATTTCAGCTGAAAGTGGGATGAATCTTTTTCAATATCACATTGCTTTCTAAAGAAAAAAGGCACATAGGATACCCAGAGTGAGAAGGAAAGTTAAAGGAGAAACAGAATAAAGAACAGAGGTGCTTTGTGAGACATTGCAGATGCAGAAGGTGAAGAAGGTGCTAAGTGGAGCTGCCCACAAAAAAAAGCCCAGAAGTGACAGATCCTCCACGTCAGACAGAAAGTCAGGGCAATCAGTCTGTAACACGTGAAACAAAGTGAACTTGCTGAAAAGTGTCAAAGCCTGTTCCATTGCCACTCTTGTTTGCTATGCTGCTTACTTCACAGTCCTCTGCAGGAGACTCAGGAGACACCCCTGGACATTTCAACAGGTGAAATGTTTAATTTATTCCTCTCACTTCTCAGATGTTAGGGCTTTGAAGAGGAGAACCCTGCTGCTGTACATTCTGACTTTTTTCCAGAGAGCAAACTAAAAATATCAAATAGATCTGCAATGTGGTCCTTAGAACTGATTTTTCCTATCTGCTTTTCTGTACAGCTCTGCTTGGTCAGTGTTCACGAAATGAAGTTTTACATAAAAAACAAGCAAACAAACAAACTAACAAAACCTTATATTCTGCTTTATTATTATTTCAGGAGTTCAGTTTCAAAATAAGACATGAAAAAGTGTCAGATTTTCAGGTCTATGGTTTCTGTTATGCTTCACACTGAACTTGCCTTAGGGGAAGATTTTTTCATAATAACCTTCCTATATATTTCAAGTACAAACAGTAGTGACCCATAGTCAAGTAATTTGAATATGCAATTAAAATACTATGGGTAGGACTGGCTTGGCTTTAACACTAGTGTTCTAAACCTCCACTAGTCAAACAATGTTCCCTGGATATGTGATGGAGAGGTGAGGCATTTTTCAGAGACCAGTACTCATCACCTTAGGCACAGTGTCCTGAAATGAAATAAATTGTCCTCTGGTGACATCTCTCTCTCTCTAAATTCATGAAGGCAGCCAAGAGGACACCTCTGTAAGACTGAGACAGCAACCTTTCAATATTATGTTAAAGGAGACAAATTCTGTCCTGCATTCTAGAAATGCACAGAATTTTCTTCTTATTAATGGATTAAAAATAATGTGTTATTATTAGTACTTACATCTAACTTCACGAAAGAGATTAGGTGTTAGATATTATCAAGAGTTGGGAATGGTATCAGTTAAATCTAACCTTGTAAAAAACAGCCAGATTCAATTGTTCACAAATGCCTACTGCTGTTTGAGATGTCCTGAAATATCATATACACCTACATGATGCTGACAAATATAGTGTAGGAGCTGCATGAAACCTATGGCCTTCTGACAAGAAGGGCAAGTGGAGGTCTATCTCATAAGGGAAGCTAATTAGCTAGTTTCTTAAGATGTTATTCAGTTATCTGAATAGTCATCTATTACAATTAACATTATATGAGATGCTTATCACATGAGTTACTTTAGGGTTTCCAGGACAGTTATATGGGACTGACAGATGGGATCCAGGTCAGTCAACTGGCATTTTAAAACACATCTGAAAAATTCTTTACTGTGCAGGCAGCTGACTCAAACATTACAACTAACTTATATTTGTTATTTACATATATTTATATTTATATTTATATTTATATTTATATTTATATTTATATTTATATTTATATTTATATTTATATT
>VYZM01015645.1:102388-133749 GCA_013398915.1 Dromas ardeola
TATTTATATTTATATTTATAAAGTGCCTGTATTTATAGCTAAATCCCACCACTAAAAGTGGGAATACTAAGATCAAGAACTTGATCCAGTTGTCTCCACACAGGACTCTTACGTTGTTTGAGATCCTTTGGATTAATTAAGGTGGCAGATATGACTGAGATCCTACAGGAGACCTGTGTCCTGAACCATCATCTCGAGGCCTAGAGGGGTAAGAATTTGTTGGAAGATGAAGGACCAATGCAAAATTTTCTTGAGCTGCTGCACTGTGTGATAACTTATTCTGTGGATCATAGTTCAGCTTGAAGTTTGGGTCATTGGGAACATTATTGTTCACTAATTTAGGTGTTAGGTTTTACTTGGTGTCCTGGTTATTTTTGAAAACAGTACCCTGAAAACAGAGGGACTGAGGTTACTGACTGGCACTACTGACCCTTGCTGTATGACTGAGTAGATGTTTTTAACCTCCAACCATGGTGTATGATAAGGCAAGGCTCTCCCAACCAGTTGAATGGAATCTGTGAAGACTGATCATAGCATTTATCCAGTGACACTGTTGCTACCATGGCAACACATTTTTGGTGTTGCGGTTGAGAAAAAAAAAAATTTATATTTAATGCCTGTCTGGAGGTTAGAAGCTGCTGGCAAGAGTTCATTCTATTCTCTCACTGTAGTCTCTTCTCAAGAGAAGGAAAATGAAAGCGTGAAGACTTCAAGCACTTCAGAGTCGCAGGAAGAACAAAGACTGTAAGAATAAGAACAGCAGAAGTTGAAGCAGCAGCATCTTCTTTTATGAAATATTTATTTTAAAATTTATGCAAAGCAAATGCAGCTTTGTAAAGGGAACTGAACATAATCCCAAACACTGATGGCGGTGCTCAGACAATGAAGGCAAGTTGTTTAATTAGGTATGCAAATTGCAGAAGAATTAAAATTCATGGCCCCATAGGGCATCACTGTAATGTTTAGTCCTCTTAGATGACAGAAAGCCTGAAAGCAGAAGATAGTCTATGTATATTACTGCATAGGTGGAGGGAGAGATTTTTCAAAGGTGCATAACAGATTTTGATGCATAAATCTGACTACATGGCAATTAAACCTATACGGCTAATTGTTGTGGGCAAGCTTAAAATCCTCAATTTAGATTGCATTGTATCTTCTAGACATTGCCTCAGGGGAAGCTGTGGGAAACGGGGGCAGGAGGAGTATGTGCATGAAGCCTCCATAGATATAAAAGAAGACTTAATGAGTGATGAAAATAAGTTAGTCCAAACAAAACAAGTGAGCAGCTGAAGTTCTTTTACCTTCTGTTAGCTATTCAGAAGTTAGAAATCAAATCTAAGCTGGTTGTGTAGACCATCTCTATAGTCAACAAAATGAAATCCAATGAAATGAAATCTAGAATTTCCCACCTCTAATCCATCTAACCTCCGTCAGTCACACTTTAAGGGAGATTGAATTGACATTTGGAAGTGTCTGTGTGTCTCCATTGGCTGCCTACAAATTTAGCTTGAAAAATAGAATAGAATAGAATATTTTACATTGGAAGGGACCTACAACGATCATCTGTCTAACTGCCTGACCACTTCACGGCAAATAACACTTTGCTTTTAGATAAGATGAATGAAGCTTCATCTGTCTGCCCAAAACAAGAAGGTGTTTCTTCCAAAAATTATTGTTCATCCACATGTGCAGTTTGTAGTGCATGAGTGACACACACACAGAATCTGATTCCTTCTAGGTACCAGAGAGTATGAATGCAGAGATGAACAGGTGACTTCAAGTTTATGAATTGCTTTCACCTTCAGTTGATTAATGTTTTCCTTCTGAGCTTTCATAGACCTTAAATTTCTGTTTCTCTTAACAAAGATACCCTTACTCTGTATCTAGATTGAGAGTGCTTTCGAAGTTGGGAAATTCTGTCTGCAAAGGACAACCAAAGGAAGATATATACATAATTTATTTTCCCTTGGGTAAGAATATGAGCCAGATTAATTACTTTGCATGAGCAACTGCTGGCAAGTTGACCCCAGCTACTATTATAACCATTAAGTATCTAGGAGGAAGATAATCAGTCAGTCTGTTAGACTTGCAATCTTGGCATCTGAAACAACCAAGGAGCAGCAGATCTATTCATCTGCCTGTCTGTCTGTCTATTTTTCTACCTATTCATATCTTCTAGATAGCAATATCTATCTATCTATCTGTCTATCATCTAATAGTCACTGCTTTGTAAGACACATTCTCAGCTGGTAGCAATGTAGAACTATTCAAACCAGTTGAGCATCAGCAGTTTCCTTTCCCTGATGGGTCAGCCCAGCATTATTTCCTTTCTGTAGAGTGAAAGTTGGATGAAAATGAAAGCAATTAGCACTCAAATGAGCTGAATCAGGGACAGCTGAATCAAAGAAGCGCAACAGAAACCCAGCATAGGAGAGGTGCTCTTCTCTTTTTCTATCTCTAGAAGATTTTACATATTAAAGATAAGCACTTTATTTTTCATTATGACCGGGACTTAATTACAGATGCAGTCACTAATAAATATCATTGCTAACAGCTGTTTCTGTTATTATATTGCATAAATCATCTTTCTAGCCATTAATCAAGTGGATGGAGTTCTACTGAGAAGGGACCCTTCTATCTATTGTCTAACAGGAATGTCTTTTGTGGAATAAGGTATCTATTTAATTAAGGGCAGCCAAAGAGTGAAAAACTCCAATGATTGTTCACATTCTGGAATGTCAGCAAAGCTTTTCCCTGTTCTATTAATTCATGAGAGAAAGGAGCCATTTATCTGCATGTTTATCTATAGCACATATTGCTCCTGTTAATCAAGCATTTCTCTGTCAAGCATCTTCCAAGTAGCCTAAAAAGAGACAATTTATTTGTTCTGTGCTGTTAAGTAATTGAAGAGACTAACGGAGGAATATTAACATGAGTTTGGTAGCTCATATAAACATGAAATTTCAAGCTGTAATGGTGCTCCAAATTTATTATTGTGCATCTTGAATCATGTACCAATAACAAGTAATTCAGCTGGCTCTGTTTTGAAGCTCTCTGTGCAGCCTGTGTCCTGATTTTCTTCAATTTTCTCTCAATGAAATCCGTGTCCTGATAGACATGCTCTCTGGTTTTTCATTGCAGCTAAGCACAAAACCAAAAGATCATTGAAAATACAGATGGAAAGGCCTCAAAAAGTTTCCTAGCCTAATTTCTTTATCCAAGAGAGGCCCTGCTTACCTAACAAATTATTTTAGATATTTATACAGTCTACTTCTAATGAAATCCAGCCAGAAATGAGAATATTGCAATCTGTCTGGAGATACTTCTTGCTAGAATGCTTTATTACCAATGTCTTTATAATTGCCTGAAATGTCTCTTGCTGAGATTAAAGTCTTTTTTTTTTTCTATTTAATTTTAGCCACAGCAGATGTAAACATGAACGTACGACTTTCCTTTTGACAGACACATTTTATATTTCTAAAAGACTCTTATCGTGGGGTTGTAATTGCAAGGGAGTAATTATTCCTTCATTTTATACAGGCTTCCTACTCAGAATGTAACAAATAGATTTGGAAAATCCTACAGATTAAGATACCAAGCGCCAGAGAGAGAAATACAGCTGAGACACAAGAAAAAGAGAAAAACAGCCAACCCCAAATAAAAATTCTTTTTTGTTACGCTGTTCTTTTTTAGCTGATCGCATAAATGATGGAAAATACAGTTGACCAACAAGAGTTTTGTCTTTGTATTTTTTTTCTGTTTCTTCTCAGTTTTGCTGCTAAATACAAACAACGATTTATTATGCTTCCTCAAGCTTTACAGAATGATTTAGGCTGATATGTTAATTGACCGCAATTAATTTTATCATGAGAGCTCTCCATTCAGGCCACTTAAATAAACAACATACTTAAAGCATTTTTGCCTGAGGTCCTACGTATTAAACATGCCATTCACCTCACCTAATTATAGATATTTAAAAGTTACATCTCTCAGTTTACACTAGTCTCCCATTTTTTATAGTCACTGGAGAGGTATAGACAGCCAAGGAGGTAATTTTTATCTTAGAATTAGACAAATCATCCTATTGCAGGTTTTCTTTCTCTCCGGTGAATGTAAGGATGACTAGTTCAGGCATCGACAGGTAACTTGCCTACCTTGCATAAATAAATCTCACCTAAAAGTAGAAAGAGAAATATGGAAACAAAGTAAATTAAATTTAATGAGACTTTTCAACAAACCAAGACAGAATCAAAAGGGGATTTCCCCCCAGATATGCCACAGTTCAATGTCAGAAATAAGAATCAAACCCAGTTCTCCAGAGAGTCATCTTCTTGTAATACAAAGACATAATGAATTGTAAATCCCTGGCAGTATGATTAGTTGTTTCTCCAGAGTAAAAAAGTGAGGCATGATGAAGTGAGATGAGGATTAGATGCTAGTGCTAAGTAGCAGATTTCAGAAGCAGTTGCCACAAAGAGAACCACCAAAACCAGAAAGTGAAAAACAGAAAATGACTGGGAGAGTAGGAAAAATGTTCTCTAAGCATCTTATTTGTCTCAAATATTTTTTAATCTATTACATTGGCTTCCTTCCTTCACTGCTCATTAGAGAAGAGAAATCTTGTAGCCCTCACTGAAATAGATTCTCAGAATAATGTACCATCTGAAAGTTATGGTCTGGAATACAGAAAGCAAGACCTTCAACGCTCATATCCTACCCCTCTTGCAAATAACAGCAGCCATTATCTCAAAATCAGAGTGACCTTTTCTTTGAGTTCTGTTGGAGAAGGAAATTGTTCATTTCAACTCCAAAGAGGCTAATGGTCTGCAAATATTTTCCCAGCTGAAAGCAGGCAAGCTGTATTTCTAGACTCTCTCTATATAAACAACATCTTGTCTACATGTGTACGCTCTGTCCAGGCCCCCATTACTGTCAGTGAAGAGCTTGATTCAGTTGTGATAACATAGCTGTCAAGTGATACTGGAGATGCCCTAGAATGTCTGAGTCATCCATGCTGTGACTCACTGGCAGCCCCAAGGGACCCATAGAAAACTGAAATCAACCTGCTGTGGTAGGTGCTAGAAGGTGCATCCTAATGTACCGTCCTCCACCTGGTGAATGGAACAGCTCTTTAGGCTCCACAGTATTGACCAGACCTTCATTGACCATAATGAACGCTTAGATACTTTGCACACACATAGATACCTATATTTAGGCAATTAAATTGGTGTGGTTTAATCTACAAAATGGGGTCTACCTCTAAGGAGGAATAACTCAACTCATAAGTATATAGAAAGTGCCTAGGATGCCTGGCATGCAGAGGATGAATGAACATATATATTTGTAAGAAGAATGTTCACAATTGCTTGAAAGAAAGACACAGATCTCTATTTGCCCAAGAAAAGTTTTTTAAAACAAGGCTCATTGTGAATAGCATTCACATAATTTCTTGGCAGTTGGATTGCAGTCAATCACAGACCAGATTACTTAATTGCCACCCAGACTCAGGTCATTCCCCTGTGAAGCAGTATTTCAAATATCTAAGAGGTTGCTGAGATAATGCACACTGATTTTTCACCAACAATTCCTCACTTCAGCAGAAAAAGAGTTATAAGGAAAGGCACACATAAATTTTACTTTTTACAATTTCTTTCCTGCTCCTTCTGACAATGGATCCATTTGCTTTTTGTCTGTTTCTTAGTGAGCATGACAGGATCTAATGTTTTAATCTGTAAAAGAGGAGGTGTATTTCTTGAAATTATTTGAGGGCTTAATCCTGTGGATAGAAAGAATTCTGGCAAGTTTCCTCCCACTAGTTAATGATTCTTTGAGAGCTGGAGCTCTTAAGGTAAATATATGTAACTATAAATAACTTAGACTTCCATCACAGGCAGCTTTTACTTTAAATTAGTCAAAGCCCCCTTTAACTTCAATTAACATTTTTGAATTTTTGCATGCACACCAAATTGAGGGAAACATGATGAGGAAGTTACTTAAAATGATTTGGTGATGATATCACTCATTGTATCATTTGATATATGTTGATGAACAGTGTCCATATACATAAAACTAGGACCTCAGAGTTTCAGATATGTGACTGTCATGACCTTACCACAGTCCCAGAAGAGTGAGGGGCGCAAGGAACTGTCGTATGTGGGATGGGTTATTGGGATGGGTCACTGTACACAAGGCTTCACTGCAACATGTATTTCTGCCTTATCAGACCTTAAAAAGTTGTCTCTTCTTCCTCTTTTTTATTTTTTTTCTTCTATATATATTCACATTGGCAAATTTCCTTCTGTCTTTCTACAGGTAAAGACCTATAGACTATAATTATTATTAGTGTGAGGACTGCATAAAGGAAACTGAGAGCCTGCCTGCTGTTCTTCTTAAAATAGATACCGAATCACTGTCATTGGCATCCCTTTTGTTTGTGCAGTAGTTACAGGGCTGTAATATTCTCATCGTGTTGGCAGTTCTTGAGCAGTACATAAGAGAACAAGATCACAGCTTACACAGAGAATAGCATAAACATCTGCTGACGATCTGATAGATACAGGGTGAATAATGGAGACAAAGGAAGTATTTAGCTTGCTCTAAGAACAGCAAAGACTGATTTAATTTTCTGAAGAATTAGGGCACATTAAGAATTCAGCTGCTGTTATTTGCATATTGAGTAAGGAAGAGAGGGAAGCTCAATTAAACAACTCCTTCAAATTTATCCTGAGGCTGGTTCTTATTCCAAAAATAAATGTTTATACTTTCTTTCAGATATTCCTGTTGAGTCAGGCTTGCATTGGTGTTTAGATTTGTTGAGATGGAAATTGCACTTATTAGGATTTATGAAAGTGACTATGTGTGGTCCTAAAGAAGTATTAGCGCAGGAAAACCTAGCATTGGCCAACAGTAGGAAGACAAAGACAGGTTCAGATAAAGTTAAGTTTTAATAATGAGGGCAAATAATCTGTGAGTTTACTATTCTCTTCCCTCACCCCAGGTTCCCTCTGAACACAGCAGTGGTTTCTTCAGGTTTTGAAGAGAGACTCTTCAAAGTAGAGCCCATTCCAAGACATAAAGAGCTCTTTGGCCCCGTGGAAAAGTGATTGAATGAAATTATGGGGCTAAATGGAAGTGGACAGATGAGACCAACTTATGATCTTTCTTATTCTTAAGCCTTTGTAAATTATGTTTTTGGATTTAGGTGTAAACAGACTCTCCTTCTGTAAGTCCTTCATTTTTCATTGGCAGCAGCATGACTGAGTTCTTTTTCCAGGAGGTTTCTGTAAATACCAGTTTGAGCCCCTGCCCAGAAGTCTGGAAGATAAATCCAACTCTCTGAGTACTTAGAGAGCTCCACTCCCAAATTGTGAATCAACTGTCTTGACAGCCCTTCTTTGAGGGAGATGGAACAAAACAAGAAGGGAGAAAAGAGTGCGTACAGGAAGAAACTACCCCTTTCCCAGAATACAGCAGCAATAATTTAAAACTCTCTTTAATTTTCTCATGAGGTAACTAGAAGAGGAACTGAATAACCTCCACCTCCTTTGTAACACCTTTTGCAGGTTGTTGTGCCAAATTCTGGAGGTCACTCACTGGTCTGCATGTGAGCAGGACCTTATTTAGGTGCATCTGACTCTGTGGCTACCTGCTAACCCACCACAGCTAGCCATTCCTCTTTGTAAGCTTTCTCAGTAGCTACCAATTGCCGTTATCTGCCTCTCTGTCATCTTTTTTGCTTAGCGGAAATACAACAAACTAGGTACCTTAGAACAGAACCTCCCTTTCCCCTACCTCTGATTTAGGGTTTTGGTACCTTAAGGTTACAAGCATTGTAATTCAGTTAGTTTGACTAGATCCACGCAGGGCTAGTTTGTTTATACAAACTTATAACAACAATCATACTACTTTGTTGTGTAGAGTGTCCTTGAGTTTTGAGGACTAAACTCTCCCGCATATAATAAAATATTAAATAAAAATAAACTATTTTTTTCTTAGGCATTCCAAATTGTCCTGCTCAGCTACCTTTATTTCCATTGAGGGACAGTAAGCACTACTGCTATTCAAACTTACTTCCTCTTGAGCCTTGTGGGAGGTACTGTTTTTCTCTTTCAAGCCTCGGTAACTAGAATGACACTTCCCTTGCACGTTATGTTCAAAAAACAAGAAAAAGAAGGGGGAAAAAAGGGAAAAAAATAATTCCATTTCATTGCATATGAAAAATGTTGTAGGAAAATAATAATATTTTCAAATCAAAATAAGAAAGAAACCATCAATACATCAAACAGGATGGTTAAGTTACATTTCACATTACAAAATGCCTACTCATGAAGCATAAAGTGAACAATAATTGTCTTTGATTCTACAAATCAGAATTTGACCTGGGCAATATGTGCATGACTGAATCCTGAGACATTAAAATGCAACTGAAGAGCATCTAGTTGTCATGATTTTCAGAAGTTAAACCTTCAGAGAAAGGATGACCTAGTATATAAGATATTACATTAAGATTCAGGAGACAAGTTCAACCCTGCTGTCCGCACCACACTTCTTGTGTGAGACTTAATAAATCACTTTGGGTCAGATCTGTGAAGGTGGGTAATGTGTCACGGTGCTACTTGGTACGGTGCCTTCAGGTGCCAAGATGCTGAGCAGAATTCATGGGCATCCAAGCTGGACCTGCATAAGGAGAGCTGGAACAGCCGGTTCTGTTCATAGGAAACCATGCAGGCTGGGCAATAAGTCATGTAAAAGAGGGGGGGTTGTATCTTGAATTCTGAAACTCTGGAAGATTTCAGTATTTTATTCTGAATTGTGGGGATCTGCCTTTTCTTTATAGTGAATTCACAGCTTTATGCACGCTCCTGGAATTAAATAACTTAGTGTCTTGTTTACATTAAAAAAAAAACAACATACAAAACAAAAACCCCCCAAAAAACACAGGAATCTTTTCGTCCAGGGAGGAAGTGCTGCCACCCTTTACCTGGGAGGATGCTCAGCAGAACCTCCCCCTCGACAGTGAGAAATCTCCGTGTGCTTCCAGACATCAAACCTACGTGGGCGCACAGGGTACTCCAGCCAAAAGCTGCTGTGGACTTGTCTAGTCCAGGGTAAGCTGATGTTTTCACTCTCTCCTTAAGCTGCCCCACTTTGTATGCAATAATTCAGCATGAATTGGACCACTGAGAGAGAGAGAGATTAGTAAATGTAATTTTGAACCCCAGAGGCTAGTCACTTACTTGAGGGAAGAGAGCTAGACTCCAGTCCCACTTCCAATTAATATACATAATGTATGCATTCATCAGAGCATGAAGTAAATGCATAATGTATGCATTCATCAGAGCATGGTGTAAATGCAGCTCCCTGTCTCTGGGTGCATCAACTAACCACAAATCCTATTCCTTTCTCAAGCTCAGGTAACTGTTAATTAGCATGCAGAACAGAAAAAACAAAAACAAAAACAAACCAAAACTGGCAGGACGATTATGGATTATTATGCACCAGACTGCAGTCTAATGGTTAGGACAGGTTTATGTGGGTTTAGTTCTCCTTGGCTGAGAGACAGACTTAAAATCTCTGACCATGAGTTAGTGGATAAAAAGGAAAAAACAAAACGCTTCAATTTGCTGAGCCTGCAATTGGTGCAAAAGCTTTCTGTATGTCTCTTAACTGGATTCAGAGAAATGATTGGTTTTTAAATCTTGACAGCACATGAATATGAATTACACGCTTAGCTGCTCAGTGCCATCAAAATGTACACGGTTCTGGGCATGCCCCAAAGGAAACATTTATCTGCTCATGGAAGTTGACTGGTGAAAGTGCAATCACTTAAGGAACTGTTTCTGTTAATGTGAAGGCTGACATTGATCACTGCCTGCTGCGTTCTTCCCGCAGTAGAGCCTGACGGTTTGGGAACCAGATGTCTGGCTGACTTTGAATGTGAAGTGTGGGTTTTATATGACAAAGCATAGATGTTTATAGCCTCGATATCTATATATGACCCAGTATATTTGACTCCCTCAGTAAACAGTGGAGATTTAGTCAATATAGTCAGTGGATTGTATGACCAACTCGCTCCTTGCCAAATAAACACCTAAAATAGATTGAAGAAAACATGTCCTAAAAAAACTATCTCTCTTCGTTAACTATTAAGGAAGCCAAATAGAACTTTTAAAAAAGAAAACACAATTTTCACATGAGTTCTGGCCACCAGTTCCCAACAAGTCCTGCTCGATATTTTGGCATGGTGCTGTCATTCACATCTCAGCACAGAAATTGCATAATGTTGTGGTTCGAACTTGTCAGTATATTGCCGAATCAGCAAGTGCTTCCCGATAACAAGTTTGGATATTATGAAGAGATACCACCAACTGGCAGGGAGCTGCTGTTTCTTAGGGGAAAACTGCAAGGGACTCTCAAACTTTACTAACTCACACCACAACTGATAAGTAGCTTATGCATGGTCAACTACCACTTCTTGACTAAAGGGCAATATCATACACTTATTCATCTTCATGTTGCAGTAACGGAAAAAAAGCTTCAAAAAGGATCAGGGGAGCAGAATTTAGACTTCAGTCCTAGAAATAAGGAACATTAATTTAGTTAAGTCTATTTCTTCTCTGTTATACAGTCTTGTAGCATAGCAAAAGTGGTTTAGAAGAGAGTCTAATGAGTATTAAGGCATCTTGTGATGGCTTTCAGGAGTCAGGAAAATTAATATGGCCTTGTGGTTACTGTCAGAAAGCTCTTTAAAATAGCCCAGCTACCCCTGCCAAAGAGCTATTACATATTATTTATTTTAAGAGTGATGGAGCTCAATTAAAGACCTTGATATACTCCTGCTGCTTTTCACACAGTCTGTCACCAGCATTTTCCTCCACATCCATTTGCCTAATATATTTTAAAAAAAAGACCTTACCCTTATGATTCTGAGTCAATATTAAAATGTTCTGCTGTCTGATTTCAAGCAGCCTTCACAGACAAAAATTGTAGTGGAAGATGCTGTGTGGCTAAAAAAGCCACAGTATTTTATGAAATGAACACAGTACGCAGTGTAGGTTTGACCATTTGTTTGCAGCAACTGTTCATTTAAATTATTATCCCTCAGATGTTATAAAATGTGATAAAGTTTTAGAGGAAACCCCCCAATCCATAATTTTATCTTTCTTCATTTAGCCTTTAAAAGCTATAATTAAAATGTCCAGACTCTCAAATTTTAAGAACTTTAACTGAGACTTAAAGGAAATGTCTTCCTGGAAACAGGGACAGATCACTAATTGCAGGAGCTATGGTGTCTATTTTTAGGTATGAAATTCATGTCCTCTAACTTAAAGCTCCAAACTCAGACACCTAAATTTAAGTGTTGCAATCTAGACCTGCATACAGGAGTTAGGTGCCTGAGCTCCTCTCCAGGTACCTATATATAGACACCTATTGCAATATAAGTTGTCACAGGGTATCAAGAACATCTATATAGAGTTGGAAGATATAACAGAGAACCTATATGCAACCTGTTGTCTTCTGGAAGGCCAGGCAAGGCCCTTTAGGGCATCTCAGGTGGAACTAGACATTTCTGTGTGAGCATCTGAGATACTTAAGGAAGTGATTGTCCTGCTGTGCTCAGCACTGGTGAGGCCGCATCTCAGATACTGTGTTTAGTTTTGAGACCCTCACTACAAGAAGGACATTGAGATTCTGGAGCAAATCCAGAGCAGGACAACAAAGCTGGTGAGGGGTCTGGAGAAAAAGTCGTATGAGGAGCAGCTGAGGGAACTGGGGTTGTTCAACCTGGAGAAAAGGAGGCTGAGGGGAGACCTTCTCGCTCTCCACAACTACCTGAAAGGAGGTTGTAGAGAGGTGGGGGCTGGTCTCTTCTCCCAAGTGACAAGTGGTAGGACAAGAGGAAATGTCCTCAAGTTATACCAGGAGACGTTTAGATTAGATATTAGGAAAAATTTCTTCACTGAAAGGGTTGTTAAACATTGGAACCAGGCTTCCCAGGGAAGTGGTGGAGTCACCATCCCTGGAGGTATTTAAAAGACATGTAGACATGGTGCTTAGGGACATAGTTTAGTGGTGGACTTGGCAGTGCTAGGTTAATGGGTGGACTTGATGATCTTAACGGTCCTTTCCAACCTAAATGATTCTACAAACCCCCAAAGCGGGTGGGTGAGCCATCCTCTGGAGATCCCCTTCCCTTTGCAGTTACTGTTACTGAGACAGCTTAGACTGTATCTGTGCTATGAATAGATAACATGAATCTCACAATAAATTTCCATAGTCCCATATCTGATAGTTTACATCTACTATGCAAAGAAGAAAAGTTGAAAAAATTATGTATAGAGAATTTTGGTACCTATATTTTTTAAGATCAAGAAAAGAGTTTCTGTACTGGAGAGTCCTATTTTCAATTTCTCACAACAAGACTGAGCATTCCAGAAACTCTCTGCTCTGTTCCTTAGAAATCTTCTTCTAATTTTTAGATTAAATTCATGTGGGAAATTGTGAGTGACTGTATCTATAGATCTTGAACATGCAGTTTAGAGACTGCAGAGGAAGCCTGCAGTGCTGCCCCTTTTAGGATACTGTTTTGTCTTGAGAGATTTACTTGTTTTAAAACATTCAGAATGTTCACCTAAAGTAAATTAGCATACCTAGCTCTATGTCCTTGGTAGAAAAAAGGTAGTGGTGTCCAGCTAAGGGTCTGTCTCTCCCATAAAATTAATTTAATATAAATATATAAGTATTTTAAAGATCTCCTTGAAAAGAAAGCCAATCAAAATCAGATTTATTAAAAGGCACCATTTCGGTAAAACACCGGAGGAGCAGTATATTCTCATTGCATTAAACCACAAAGCAGTATATAGTTAAATAATTTTG
Organism: Dromas ardeola; assembly: GCA_013398915.1. NCBI lineage: Eukaryota > Metazoa > Chordata > Aves > Charadriiformes > Dromadidae > Dromas > Dromas ardeola. The sequence goes on from VYZM01015645.1 coordinate 115,265, forward strand.
GTTTTATCAGCCAACGCTACTTTATGGGTAACTGAATACCACTTGGATTTTAAAAGACATGATAAAATGATTCTAGGTAATCTAATTAATTTCCTTATTAAAACTACTGCTCCTAACTTATGCATATTTATTAGCCTCCCTTGAGTATTAAACTATGTTCATGAAATCTTAATTCCATTTCTCACATTACACAAACAGACAGAGTAATGATCCTTGGTATCCAAAGCAACTATCAAGGGGTTACAGCCAGCATACAGCTTATTTTTAACTCACTGTACAGCGTAGACTAAAAGTCCTTTTCCTTTCCTCTCTGCTGAAGGATCTAGTATGGAAGTGTACTCTCTCTCTCCCTCTCTTTATTTTTGTTTCTCCAGCCGGATTATTCAGTTTACTAAGGAATTTACAGTTACCCATGTAAAACTAATTAATATTAAAGGAGTAGCTCTTCTGAGTGGTACATTCTTGTGAATTTGTTTCTGCACATTTATACAGAAAAATGTACGTCCATGGTTTTGGAAGAACTTCTTCCAAAATTCATCTAAAGGAACGTTTACTTAGCTTTGGGTTGTGCCTTCAGGTACAAAACTGTCTGACATTTTGCTATAAATTTAAGAGAGCATATGAAATCCTGGTGAAAGTAACTTTTTTTTGGAAAAGGTCTGGAACAGACATTAAACTCCTTCCTCTGTGTTTTCTATGTCAAAGACGTAGAGTCCAAAGGATTAGGTGTCTGCTTCTGAGATAAGATGTTCACCCTCTGCTTTGTCACTGGAAGCAGTTTCCTCCAGAGACTGATCATCTGATGAATTTTTGGATGGTTCCCTGGAAGTGTTTATTTACTTCCACGGATGTCAGAGGCAGCAACTCTTTTAAAAATAGACATCTACCTCTTAAGGGATCAAATTAGGACACATGGATCATATCCTGAACTATTCTTCTCTCATGTGTTAAGAGGAGTATAATCTTTCCTAGAACAACCATTAAGCTGCACACTTTCGTTGTGCCTTTGCACATGCAAACTGGTGCTCTTTTACCTTTTTTTAATAGGTATTCTTGGTGTTAAAAAAATCAAATACCTCCCCCAAAAAAACAAAAATAAGATAGAGATCTTATTTTCCTCACTTGTTAAGCAACGACCTGATTTCATCTCATCTCCTTATCTCCTTAAGTATTTGGGGCCTCATCTGTGTCAATGGTGGAGTCCTATAATACAGCATATAGTACATTATAATCTTATAGTGTAACGCAGGGTGGCAACAGATACTAGTTCATCATAGTTGTCTTGTATATCAGTTTCAGAGTGGGCCAGAGTGATGTCTACAGGCATGTACCTTATTCTGTTTGCTATAACCACAACCCAAGCATCTAGATTATACAGCAGGAGGTCATTAAAACTCAGTTTTTGAGTAACCTCCTAAATCCATTGGCACCAGGCAGTCTGAAAACTGGAGGAAATGGTGAGGAGGTCTATTGCCTGGAGCCAACACTTCACCATCTCTGATCTTCTACATGACATGACACCTTTACATCTATAGGAGTTTGCCAGAGGGTATTGCCCTTTTATTTGGTGGAGTATCGGTTTATATATTTCTTAGCATGAAGTTATATGACCTCTGTACTTTCACATAGATGTTGCTGTTTCTCTCCTTGTTTTTCACTGGATCTCATATGAGTTCATTCAAAAAGTACAAGCTGTAGCCATTAGTATGGAAGTCATAACAGAAATCACCCTTGAAAGTGTGAAAAGGAAAGCTAAAAAAGAAAAAAAAAAGAAAAAAGCCTCATCAGTCCCACACATTGTTTTGATCATTGAACAGATGCAGTGCATTCAAATTAGTTTACTCAAATTGTATGTGATTTCTGCTTTCCTGACTCTTTTGATGTCAGCCGTAATAGGCTGTAGGAAAAAAAAATCATGTGTTTGGTTTCGAGCATTCTATTATCAAGCGTATAATGACTTTGGAGGAGGTGGATACTGAGAATGAATTACACTAGAGAGTAAGTGACAGAGTTTCTGCTTTATAATTTTTGCTGTGTGCATTTTATGCTGCTTTAAGGGTAATTGAATAGCACTTCGGTTTCAGCAGACATAATAACACCTCTAGGCAAGTGAGTCCTTTTTTCTTTAAAAAATACTTTCTTCTCAAGCAAAATATAATTCATTTCCTGCTTTACATTCCCAGAATAACAGCATCTCACATTATATTCAAGTGAAAAATAACATATAAAATGGTCTTCTGAGTCAAGAAGTCTGAATAGTACAGATTCACCAAAAGAGATTTGAGCTTTAGTAAGGCAAAAATGGTCTCTATGCTTTAAAATGAGTGTGGGAGTGGCTGTGTTTTGACTGAGATCTTTGTAGATGTAAAAAGTGAAAATAGGTGTAAGCAGGAAATAATAAAAGATGCATTCACTTGAGAGTTTGTAGATGTGTAGCATCTGCAACCTGGTACAAAGAGCAACTAGCAGAAAGAGCTGCCTGCCTTTATTTTGATTGCTTTCTCTGCAATTCCCAGTAGCGTTAATGAGAAACAGCTCGTGCATGGTAAGGATTTCCCTTGCAGAGTTAAACTGGGTCCGCAGGTTGCCAAAATCCTTTGTGCCACCATACCAGTCCAATTGCACAACTAAATCAAGAACCTGCCTATGATTCTTCTGCAGCTCTGCTACAGGCTCTCAAAATATATATATAAAAGGAAAAAGAGGGAGGAATTAGTCTCCAGGCATTTTTCTGGGTGTCTGCAACTACAGGAGATATTTGGACCACAGGTGCTGGCCTAGAGAAATCAGTGTCAAGTCTGGCAGCAGTGGAAATTTGGACTGAAACAAGATTTGCCATTGCTGCCTTCCTTGACAAATATAGATGAGGTGCCAGGCATTCAGGATGTTCAAATTAGCCAGCACAAGCCTGATCTCTCAACCCTTTTGAAAGCACATGAGAATAAATATTCAAGTGGCATTTGTTCCATATAAGGTTAAAAATAGAGCAAAGGATGTGGCAAAAAATTGGTAAATCCACTTCTGTCAGCCCAAAATCATTGCATAGTAATAGCATTGAGAAAATTTCTGGATCCTTATATGTGGAGTTTGAAGAGAGAAAAAAAAAAACAAATTTAAATGGAACCTTGAATTTTAGAGTTACAGGTATTTCAACAAATATGATAAAATAAAACAAAATAAAATAAAGAACAGTGGATCGAAGGCATAGATGCTGGGAAAGGAATGATTCCTCTGAAAACTTGGTATATCAGGAAAAAGTACGAAGTCGTTCGGAAAGTTCCATACTTAGAGGGGCAGAATTAGAATGAATAAAAGCTAAAAGAAAGCAGAAAGGGTTTGTTTTTTCATCCATCAGGTCTTGCTGAGGATGAAAAATAAAATGGCTTCATTTTTGTATAGCAACAACAGAGAACTGCATGTTCCTTCTTGGACATCTTTTTTAAGTATAAAGATTCATATCTTACTGAAAATTTCACCAATCTGCTTTTTCCTCTGATTCTCAGACTGCAATCAAGCAAATTAGAGAGTTGTATGTTGTTACTATAGTAATAAATGTTACAGTGCATAAAAAGAAATTGGGCAGTCTAAGATACATATCTCCCAGGGAAAATGGAATACAATTTTTCATAATTTTGACCACTCAGTGCTTTTGTAACTGTGGGTTCTAAGAAATGAATGTCCTTATGTCAGTGCAAATGTTTTCCAACTCATTTGTCATTTTCAAAATGAACAGACATTTGAATTGAAGCTAAAAGTACATTCCAAGTTGGTAGTGTAAGCAAGGAGACGGGGTTTACAGTACAATTTACATTGACATGTTGCTAGGCGTAAGTCATTTTGTTGTCTTCTATACCAGCTTAATTTTTAAGCTTTGAATTGAATAAATTGATAAAGAGAAATACATTTACAGTTTAGTTGTTAATCTGCATTTCTTTACATCTACACAAATGGATTTTATGTACATTAATACTAGAATAGATCTGTGTTTCTGAATCTTCGTGCATGGGCGTGTGTGTATTTAGATAGGTGTGTATACATACATAGCAGCTGGATTATAAGAATAAATTAGTCTGGATCTAATTAAAATTAAAAGTTACTACCATGTCAAATAGAATTAAAACATAATACAACAATCCTTATTAAAAATCAATGCCTATGGTATAAATGTATAAAGTTATGTCTGATCCTTAACACTTGGGACAGCTACCTAGAATGATGGAGGAATGCCTATTAATGGAGACTTTTAAGAACATGTAAGACATACATCTGTCAAGAGTAACGTCAGTGTGTTTGGTCCCATTCAGCATTTGGAGATGGACTAGATGATCCTTCCACCTCTACATGTGTCTGATTATAAAACACTGGTAAAAGTCCATGTTTGGGATGTGTATGCGGCAGAGGCATTAAACACGGGCAAAAGACATCAAGTAGACACCATTTCATTAACCTGAAGCATGGGCTACCAAGCTTATCTTATACACTCTTCGTTCATCACACTTGTGAAAAGTAGATGTTTGTTTCTGCATTTACTTTTGTTTTATTGTGCAGAGAATGACCTCACCAATACGTTGAAACCGTTAATGCGAGAACACACTCATATTAACCAACTGTCCCTCTCTGTGATCCCCTTCCCATGTTTTGGAGCAAGAGCATGGTTCTGGCTTCCACAGCAGAGCCAGTGCAGATCACAGAATAAAAGTTTCAGTTTGCTTAAATGACTGTTGCAATGCTCTTTTCTTAGATTTGTTCCACAAAGCTGAAGAGATCCATGGTTTAACTCAGATCTATATATATGTTACAGCAAATTCTCCATCCATGCCAACATAGTGCCTATTACGCCTCAACCCATTCTTATTTGAAGGCTTGAGGAGCACCCTGTGGAGTCATCCCTATGACACTCTTTCACTCTGTCTCCAGCTGGGTAGTCTACCTTGGTCAGACAGATCTCTCCTGGCAGAAATCTTGCCTTTAAATCCAAAACTGAGTGTCAAAACAAGGAAGAGATTCATAACGTTGTTTTTCAGTGTGTTAAAGCAAAGACACAAAAGACTGTTCTACAACACTTTACCTATGGTGTGTATGGGTAAGAGAATGCAGGATTTCAACAGACTCAGCAGTAAAAAATATGGTCTAAAATGTTTATTAGGGAAGGTATTTGCACTCGCTAAAGCGCCCTTTAGAAGAAGACATCTTTATACAGGAATTATATCATCTCACATGCTGTTTCTGGTAAAAGGGGCTATCTTTTGCCAAGTTGCATGCACGGAGCAGCATATTGCTGACAGAGAAGCTGACAGTTACATAAAGCTGTCGGCAAAAAAATGTGTGTACGAAGCTAGTGAAAACACGGCACACAACTTATGAGTGATTACATCGGTAGTGCTGGCTCAACGAAATGACTGTTCACTTTGAGACGCTCAGCTCTGAAGCTGTGTAAAATGGGGACGTGGTGTTTTTTCTTTATCTATTGGTGAACAGTGTTCCTCACAACTCAGGCCCTATGATATTAAAAAAAAAACACCTGGGGGTGTCTGATGGGAGTTGGCTGATATTTTGAAAAATTATGGTAGCCTAGAAGTCAAGGGACCCTTATTAATTCTTAAATTGCCACAGACTTCTTGTATAACCTTGGTTATGTCATGACTCTTTTTTGCCTCCTAGTTGCCCATTTTTACAGTAGGGAAAATGAGGTTACAGTGGTGGTTAAATAGATAAGCAGTTATAGGGGGTTTAGATACTGAAGAAGAAGTGTCCAGAAAATTACTTAGAGAGATATCTTTCCTATTTCAGGCTTGTGGGTGGGTTTTTGTTGCAGTTGTTTTCCATAAAAGTACTGTCTTGGTTATCCTTATTTTTATTTTCCAATGATTGGAGGGAGAGTATCTGTTGTCAGCCTGTCATAAGTTTTCTTTCCTGTTAGTCTGAAGAAATTTCTGAGCTTTACTGATGACATATTTTGGCAAAAAAACCTGTTTTCCTTACCCTCTCTGCTTCTTTACATATTTTGTCAGTCTGACTGCCTGTCAGGGCATCTTTATGCTAAAGGGATGACTAATGGAAAGTTTCCATCAAAGCACAGTCTCACCTGAAGAACAGAAAAATTATCCAGTAGCTGCTAGACTGGACCGTAAAGTCAATGGCCAACCTCCTACTCCTGTGATGGGCTGTTATACGAGGACTGTGTGAAATCAGTGACTGTGTCACTGAACTTCTTCCATTATGTCAGTAATTGAATGTAACTAGGCCTTAGGCAATAATGTAGTTTCACCTTAAAAACACATTTTCACGTAGTGACAAAGCTACCATCTTTGTACATTAGCAGTAACAAATCCTATCAGCTAGCTTCACTATACAGACAATAATATTGGTCACACCTTTTTGCAGAAAATTTTAAGATATGTACATTAAGGAATAGAAATTCATAATGTTTCCCATTTAACATATGGCCTGCATTAGCTTCAGCATTGTGTTGAGTCTAAAATTTTAAACTTCGACATATTGCTTGATGGCAAACTTGTGGGGTTTACTGAAATACTTAGCCAAGTAAGATAATAAGGGCTGGAAGAAATAAGTTGATCACTGAGATCTTTCTCCCATGTCTGAAAGCAGCCATGGAACTGGTATAGAAAACAGGACTCATCCCATCTGAATTTAGCCATTGAAAATTAGGGCAGTCATGTAAATTCCCTTTGAAGTCCAAGGGAAAGATAGATTTCTTCCGAGTCAGTCTGTAACAAAATAACTGTCCAAAGGGCAATGAGTCATCTTTTAAAGATGCCTGTGTTTTTCCATTGATTATGAAGGAGCTTGATGACTAGGTTAGACTAGATGACTAACTTTTAGGTTATTTTAGCTAGATAAATTAAATTCTGATCTGCTAACAGAATAGTACACAAAGCATCCACTCCATCCACCCCAAGCTCCTAAACACTTCCCAAATAAAATTAACATGTACTTCAGAAAAAGAGCTTAAGTATTTAACTGGCATTTAAGTGCTTTTGGAAGTCCTAGGAAGGCATCTGTTTCCATCTTGATTTCTAACTGTATCTCTGAAACTTTTTTGAAAACCTGAACCGTGCTCTCAAATCATGGAATTACCATTAACACTACCTGTATTTTGCATGTCTTCCTCCTGATTTTGTTGACTCCCTTTCTCCCCTGATATCTTCTACAAAAATACATATGAACAGAGAAGACAACATCTAATATCATGGAGCAGACAATGATCTGGAGCCCACAGAAATATAAAGATCATAGACAACAGGCATTGAAAGTGAGCAGAAAATGGGGTTTGCAGGAGAATAAACTGTATGTTGGGGGGAACGTGTACATTCACATTGTTTGGAGAGGGGTGACTGTGAAAAAGAAGCATTAATTGCACCATCAGATCAGGTCCTTAGAGCAGAAAACTGCCAATGGCAAAGGCACAGTGTGTGGCTCAAAAGCATCCTGATCGGAGTGAAGGAAAACTGATGGGTAATCTTTCATATTAGGAACAATGACCTGTACAGATTCTCACTGAGATAGCTCAGGAACAGCTGTTGCTTGGGTGAGTTACAGGCAGTTGATGAACAAAATAAAGGAATGATTGAAATCAGTTATTCTGAAAGGAGAATCAGCAAAAAGAGTGATGTTACTACGGGATCAGCCTTGGAGAAATCCATAATTAACATTTTCACTAAATGTCTTGCTGCGCAAAGTAGATGTGCACTACTAACAGTTACTGAAGACGCACTTTACAGAGGCATGCTCAGTATGGTGTAGAACTGAAGAGTCTTCCTAGATGGCTTGAATACCATGATGAAGGTTTGATAGATAGTGGAATAACAACGAATGGTACCAGAGATGAAGAGCATGGACTTGGGGACTAGGACAAAAAATTTTGCTTTAAGTGGAAATTTGTCATATGAAAAACTACAAAGGGCAATTACAGAGAAGAAACAATACCAGTACACCTATGTTAGCAAATTAAAGATGCCAGGGAAGGGTCCAAGCACTGCAACCCAGGATGGACAGTGGTGAATTGCTGTCTTTGGTACCCTTTTGGCCAGGGTCATTTGGGACTCCCTGGCACAGTTCAGCCATTAGGGTAGACCAGGGACTTTACCCAATGCTCAGCTTGAGTACAATCACTGTGGCCAAAGGCCTAGAGAATTTAATAGTACAGTCATGGTGAGAGCATGCCATTTACCTTGTCAGGTAATGCTTAATGACACTGTTTAAAATGTATTAGTACTGACATAGCTGATAACTACTGGGTAAGTTATTATGAACATAGAATATACAAAAAAGGTCCTTCCAGTAAATATACATCATATAATAACTTGGTGACAACCCCCCACCCTAGGAACGATGTGCTTTTTTCTGGCTTGTCACAGACAACACTCGGTGACCAAGATGAGTGTGTTTCGAAGGAGGTCCAACACTGTGACAGACAATTTTATGTCTCCATGTGCTCAGCTTGTTGATGCAGAAGACCCTGATTTTTCAGAAAGCAGACTTACCTCAGCATAGCTCCAGCAATCTCATCCCTTATATTTCAAGATCTGTGTGCTGACAAAGCTTTCTCACTATTGAGCAATGCCTGGAAATAGTAAAAAGCAGATGGCATTTCCTCACTTTCCACTAGAAACAAACAGCAGCGCAGGAGCATTCTGGCGGTTTTTATTTTTCACTTAGGCACTGGCATTGTCTGTGAAAATCTGACTGAGCCTCCTTAGTGATTTAATATGAGTAAATGAAATTAAACCATATTTCAGACAAGATTTCCCATCTCACTGAAAGGGAAGGCATCTAGTGAAACACACACACACAACCCCTCTGGTTTGTTTTCTTTTCCTTTATCCTTTCTAGAGATACTGAGACTATATTGATTTTATTGCAAGGGCGTGTAAGGCTAGATCAACAGATTAATTACATGGAGAAGGTCTCCTTCACTTTAAATGTGTTCTCTGCAGTAGGTGTAGCACTGTTGATGTCATGTTCTGCTACCCCTCCACACAGCTCCCTCCTGGGCAGCGTGTACCAAGCCAGTGTTCATGGCAACACACCAGTGCCCTGAGCGATCCCATGTCCCATCCTACGGCCGTACTTTTATTCATGCTCCAGCACAACATAGAAGTGTCTCCAAGTATATTCCATGCTGAGAAGCCAGTGGCAGGTGAAATCTTCACCATCAAGAGCTGCAAGGCTGAACTGAAACACTGATATAGGTCCTCAAATGTATAACTGTCCTGTAAAGATTAAGAAAAAAAAAACAAAACAATTTTGTGATTTTATTATAAACTGAAACTACTTTTATTTCTAATAAAACTGGTTTTGTGCATTACAAATATTGTCCATCATTCCTCCAAATGTCATCAATTATCCATCCCTATTACCCTTTTTTCTTTTTTTTCATTTAATGCCCCTCAGACATTGTCATTTCTCTTTTATTTATTTGAGAGGATTATTTCTGGCTTTTATGAGACATTTTTATGAGACATGACCAGAATTACGGAACAGTTCTCAAAAATGCTACGTTATGCCTGATGTGTTGTAATTAGATGACAACAAATGCAGCCTTTTATGTGTGTTAGCTAGCTTGTGAAGGAAAAACCAATAGACTATTTATAATGTTTTTTTATAGCTTTTTCCTGAAGGAAACTTAATACATAGCTTGAAACCCTTTGATTTATTTCAGTAGGCTTCAGACCAACATAAAAGTCCTCAAAACAATAGACATATTTCCATTTAACAGACTATGGCATTGTGTACTTGCAGTAATTCGTTTGCCATGTATTTAAACCTACACACCAACAAATAAAAGGGAAATCAAGCTTTGCCTAGCTGAGACCTATATGAATAAGTCTTGCAAACAGTGCATTACCAGGTCAGTATTTAGCCTTTGTCTGGGGAAATATATATTTAAAAATCGGGTGGTGTACAGTTTATGGACAACAGCTGGAAATATAGTTTACCTTTAATTATACAAAATGACCTATGGTGACTTTTTTTCTTTTTTGACTTTGGAAAAAAAGAAATAGTGAGAAATGGTAGAAGACACTTGTTTATGGTAAGCCAAGAAGATACACACGGTTTTAGAGCAAAATGAAAAAAAAAAGAAAGATTTTTCTGATTAAACCTTTCTGGCTTGGGACAATTGTTCCCTGGGGGAAAAAAAAAAGTCTTAATTCTTAATCAGTAGTGACTTTTGTCAGTAGTAACATTTGCCTGGGAAGTTAAGCATGAGTGTATTGGTCCCAGGTATGAAGAAATGGTCAGGGTATGGTGCCCAGGCTCCTGGAAAACGGGCAACAGTGGGGACCTTGATCAAAAAGTGGCTCTGCTGTCATCGTACAGCCTCGAGACTCCTTCATTTTCTTTTCCCATGGAAAGAGAACTCCAGAGTAATGAGAAAGAGTTAAGAAGAAAAGTGCTGAAGTGCTGAAGCTGAGCCTGTGGACTGAGGAATGATTGTTTTCTCTTTGGGATGAAAGCGCCTCACTGCCTTTTCCATGACTAATGACTTCTTATAGCTTTAAGCAATCCCCACCATGATCCCTGGGCCTTTTGCAACACCCTCCATGTTATGTCTCATAGTTGGTGTAGAAGCTTAGAGTGATCAGCTCAGATGCAGTCTGAGTCCACCTGCACTGATGAGCATCTTTTCCAGTCCTTGCTTGCCGTTATGCCTTGATTGCAAATTTTGGAGGGGCTCAGAAGTCAGGCTACCTTGGTACAGCTCTGCTGCCTCTGGTTGTTGAGTGAGGTCAGTTCGTGCATCTACTTGACACATTCAGTTTTAAACTGGTATCTGATCATTAAGGGTAGGATTTAGCTGATTTCACATTATTTCTCTGTCACAGAATCGGAGAATGGTTGAGGTTGGAAAGGACCGCTGGATGTCACCTGATCCAACCTCCCTGCTCAAGCAGGGCCACCTAGAGCTGGTTGCCCAGGACTGTGTCCAGATGGCTTTTGGCTAGCTCAAAGAATGAGACTTCACAACCTCCCTGCACAACCTGTTCCAATGCTCAGTCACCCTCACAGCGAAAAAGTGTTTGCTGATGTTCAGACAGAACCCTCTGTGTCTCAACTTGTGCTTACTGCCTCTGGTCCTGCCACTGGGCACCACTGAAAAGAACCTGGCTCCATCCTCTTTGTACCCTTACGATAGGTGTTTATATACATTCATAAATCCCTCTGAGCCTTCTTTTCTCTTGGCGAAACAGTCTCAGCTCTCATTCTTTCCTCGTAGGACAGATACTCCAGTTCCTTAACCACCTTCGTGACCTTTCCCTGGACTGCCTCCAGTATGTCCATGTGTCTCTTGTCCTGAGGAGCCCAGAACTGAACATAAGACTCCAGAGGTGGCCTCACCAGTGCTGAGTAGAGGAGAAGAATCACGTCCCTTCACATGCTGGCAGTGCTTTACCTAATGCAGCCCAGGATAACATTTACCTTCTTTGACACAAGGGCACATTGCTGGCTTGTGTTCAACTTCTTGCCCAATTGCTGAAGGAACAAGGCATCGCAGCAACTGGTGTGTTCTTTCAATGTTGATTCCTCATAAATAACTGGAAAGAGCTTCCTTATGGAGTTAGGAAGAGAATTTCCAAAGCACAAGGACGAATGAGTATTCAGCAAATAATCCTTAGCTGACATTCACATTCTGAACCCTTAGGATGGATAGTTGATTTAACGATACATGGCAACGTCCAAGTTATTCAACACAGGTTCCCTTTGCAGATCTCATCAACCAAGTCACTGAAACTTATGGCCTGATTCATCTGATGCGAAGGTAGATATTTAAATATGCGAGATGAATCATAAGGTAAGATACATATTTCTACGTAAGATGGTCTAGAGTCTGTTGCAGATCCCTAAAGTTAGGGAAAGAGAATTCTACCATATACAGAAAAGGTTTATTTCATTAAGAAGGTGGTATAAATATTCAGAGCTTCATTAAGAGGTAGTAATTTTGTCCCAATGTTAACTCCGACGAAGCTACACTCCACCTTCATCTCCTGATTTTTCCTGGAGAAAGCTGTTCAGAATAAATTACTCCCTGTTTGGTTCTTTTGATTAAATCAGAGATTCGGAGGTATAAAACTAACACCACCACCACCTCCACTACTGCCAAATAAAACAAGCCCTGTTAAAATGTAGTATGGAACTGCCTGAGTTTGAGCCTTTGTATTCTTCAGTTTGAACCTTCTTATTATTAGTACCACCACTATTCCAGGTAAGAAAATGCAACCTACTGTCTCCACGTATTTAAGCCAATGAGATTTTTGTTTTGATTTTTCTCCAAATAATTTGTCTCATGGAAGAATAAGAGCAGGAGAAGGGGCAGTACTTTTTTTGGTTATGAATCCAGGTTTTAATAGCTTAGTGTCTCATATTTTAAAATTATTTCATATTACTTTTAGCTTTGTGTGCCCAATTCTCTCTTTCTTCTGAGGGCTCCACTCCAAAGCCTGTATCCATTACTCCAGTAAGTGCATACATTTATTTTCAAAATATCCTTGTCTTTTTTCATGCTCTTTAGGATGCATGAAAACCAATTTGCTTCTTTTCTCCTAGATGTTAACACATCCATCCCATTTGTCCCTATAAGTGGTGATAAGAAAAAGAGTTAGGCCAACACTTTAGAATTTTTTATATAAATTTTAACCATGAGTGAATTTGCTACTTCTGAAAATAGGATGGCTAATAGCTGTGACTGTAGCTGAATGAAATCTCTGGCAGTGCTGTGCTTTCCTTGCACAGCTCAGCCTGTCAGATGTCTTCCATGGGAATGGGCATTTGAATTCTGTAGGCAGACATTGAACTTTTGTTATTTCCTTTCCTTTTTTTTTTTTTTTCCCCCTTGGCTTCCTGTCTGCCATCTAACAGATAACATACACGAAACATCAATATTTTCCACAAAACAGGAGTCTCAGGACTCCCCCTGGAGATTCAAAAGCACATGTTGGTAATTCAGACAGGCTGGAGGAGTTAATCCACTGGGTCCCCTCCGGTGGCTGATACAGGCATATGCTCCCAAACTAGAAGTTTTTTCATTGTAGCGGGATGAATTACTAAAATCTGAATTTTTAAAATTACATCTAGACTTCTGGCAACCTTAATTTTGTGAAGAAGCTGAAAGGGTAAATGACAAGTTCTGATTTTTCTACTGAACAACTACCATTTAGTGAACTAACAGGAGCAATGGAAATGCAGGCTCCTGAAAATCACTCTCTGCTGTTGTCCTTCATGGCAACAGGAAAATATGCACAAACTACATTCCTTAGACTAACTAAAGCTTAACTTTGATCTGCTCTTCCCACCTCATCCCACCACCTCAGCAGGCAGTGCCCGCTTCACGGTGAAATTCTAGCAGTCAGTGCTAGAATTTTGGATATAATCTTGAATCACTAAAATAAATTCAAATTTGTCTTATAAACATCTACTCTTTGTGAACCACATAAATGAGAACTGGGCTTTTAGGTAACCGAGAGGAAAAACTGAAAAATTCACCTTCACGTGAAATGAAATTAATTTGGAGTTATATCTCTAGAAATAAGTGACTTTGCATCCTTCTGCATTCATGGACTTTTTTTGTTGCCATGTGAATAAGCTACGCATGTGTAACTGTGCATTATATCGGAAATAAAAAAGTACTTTCTTTTTCTATTATGATCTATTTTTTTCGAAGATACTGATATTTGTGTGCCATGGCCAAATCACAGCCCCATTATGCATAACATTATCCAACTATATTTAAACAAGTTCTTGAGCTTCAGATCTTAAATTTAAGAACATTTTTATACTTGCACAGAGATTAACGAGAAAAAAATCCAGTGGAAGTCAGAGCCCTTTTCTTCATTGAACTAAACACATAGAATTGCAAATATTCAGTTACTGCATACTCATGAATAAAGATGAGGAACTGGAACCTCAGCTGTGGGGTTTTTTTGAGCTGATATTGTTGATTTCTCAGTCTTTAAAGCTTTAGTGTGAGCCTATGTTTTCTTATGAAATGATTGCCTGAATGCTTTTAGCTTTAAGTATTCTTTGTCCAAATCTCCCTGGAAGTAATTCCACTGAAGTCAGAATGACTTCCTGCTATCAAAGTACAGTGATGCACCACAAGTTTGGGGGCATCAAGGAAGGGTTTGGAAGGTGCACCTGATATTCCCATTACCTTTCCACTCTGCTGCCCATGAGCAATGACACTCTCAGAAGATGTGATCAGGGTGTGTGGTGTCTTATAGGCTTTTAGTTGATGAAACCTAGATTGGCTGAATGAAATCATCTTGTGGGACTATCAGCACTGACTAAGCAGTTTGGGAGGAGAGCGCAAGTTCACTGAAAAGTAATCACTTTCCTCTTCCAAATTTCCATATTGCTTGAGGAAGATATATTTTTAGGATCAGAAATATCTGTTTTGAGATTAAGGATTTCTTAGTTTCTCAGGGACTGCCATTCCTGCCCTTTATATTGGGATATGAATCAACAACTTGTGAGTACTTAGAAGGGAATCCTCTAAAAGAAAGATTCTGATTCTGGGCCCATTTAAAGATATTTGTGCCCTTTTCAGTGTGAGATCTACACGTTCAAGGGTAAAATACCCTCTATTTCCTGACCAGATCAGGTTGTCAGCTGAAAATGAAAGAGCTATTTCATGACGGTATTATTACCAGGTCGGAAGTAGGGAGTAACTCAGAACTCGATACATTTCACAAAAAGATTCATTGACTGACACTATTTCGCAAATAATTACATTTTTATAGAACGAAATTAAAACTGCTCTTTGTTACAGTCAGGTTTTTTACATTTGCTATTTGTCTAACTACTTTTGGAAGTGTAACTAATTTATATCTTTTCTCCTGTTATTGCTACCTTCTCTAAAAGCTTATATTGCCCCTGGGAACAAAGCAAAAAGTTTTTCTGTTTTGCAGATGTGAACAGCTCCAATATATAAACCTGCCTTTTTTGTTTGGCTTTAAAACTTATGCATAGCAATGATATTCAGCATGAGCAACTCGTAAAAGCTAGGATTAAAATAACTAGCAGCAAAGAGGAATTTCAAGAAAACAAATGGAATTTAGAGAGTAAAACCATACTGCCAAAAACTTCAATATGTCAAAAGATAAAATGAACAGCATTTAAAGGACTGCCTGCGAAATATCTGAAGGATTGAGAGTCAACGGCAATGCCACTGTCATTCTGCAGATTGACAAAAGTGATGATTCACCATCTGGCGACCACAAATTAATGGGAAATGAAGCTTGTGTGTTCCAGAGCTAATATTTGCAATACACTGACACAGAACTTCCTCAGGCCCCTTGCTGCTGCTAGCAGGGGGAGCATTACTTGTCTAGCACGGACTTGCATTGACTAATAAACCAGACAGCTTTGCACAGGCAAGAGGCTCATGTCAAAGCACATATTGTGCCACCAGGGAGAAATAGGTAGTAGCAATGCAGCATGACTTCCCACCAACAGCTGCATTAGACATGATGACCTGAAGGTTCTTTCATGCAACACTGATACTCTGTAACTGGGTACATCCCTAATAATTATTGCTACTTGGAAGTAATTGAGTAAAGAAAATTAGCTTCTATTCCTGCATCATCTGACTCACAGTACCAGTTCCAATTTTATTCAGCATCTATACATGTTTGCCTTTTTGTTTTTAGCACATTGATTAGAGAATAATTTAGCCAATACTGAAAAAAGGGCTTGATCCAAAACACACTGTAGTATTTATGTTGATTTCTGTCAACTTTGGGTCAATATTTTCACAACTGGTTGAAATTACTTCAGTAGTATTGAGTGAGGAAGGATTTGTGGGGAGATAAAAATACCTTTTTGTTAAAGGATTCTTAAAAAATAATAATAAAAGGAAAAAAAAAACCAGGACATGTTTTCAAGCACAACACTCATCTTTGTCTTAAAGTCATAAGTGGTCTTTTAGATTTGCAAACTGACCCATCCAGGTTTTTGAATGGTAATTAACATCAGAGATGACGCATAAAATTCTGTGCTACTAATGTACTGATGCCACAAAATTGCAGTTGAGCTCAATGGCTTCAAAATATCTGACGATAAGAAATCTTTATTTCATTGCAATACAATGTCACATATGTTAGTGCTTTTGATGAGCCCCTGTGATCTAGGGGTTCTGCAATCTAGGATTTTCTAACCCAAAAAAGGATCCAGACTGTAAAATCTTCAATAGCTATTATTTATCAAATATGCTCTTAGCAGTAGATGAGGGAAGGAAAAAGAAATATCTGTAATATCAGTTCTTGGACAGAGAGGCAAGAAAACAAGTCTGCAGATAAAAGCAGATTTCGGTAGGTATCTAAGCTATTTTTAGCTATTCAGTAATTGTGAATACTTGATCAAGGACATATCTAGAAAGCATTATTAACACATCAGTATAGGATGAACAGCCTTTTAGTAGCTGAACAACCTCATTAAGAATGTTGTAGGTATGAAGAAGCCGTGACATTTCTAATGGGCCAAACTAGAAAGAAAAAGTTAAAAATTGCACGGTAATTTTTTGGAGAAAATGGTGGATCTGAAACCTTCTAATCTGTTCTGGAAGCTCCAAAACCACTAAACAGTTCCAAGGGTAGAGTTATTTCTTCCTTCTTCTTTGGCAACCCAGTTAACATGAAAAATTAAGTAACAGACTTTCCTCTGAAAGGCAGATCTTGATGGGGAAATGATTGATGGGTTGACATGGCCTCCCGTATTTATGTCCCTAGGCATATCCTCGCTCCACAGTAGTGTGATCAGCATTTCTGTATAAAATGCTGAGAGTGAGACTGAGAAGGGAAATGAATTGAAGAAGTAAAGCTTGATTTCTGAAGTCCATCAAAAATACAATCTGATCTTACTCTGGAAGAATGGATGAAGCACCATTATTTTCTCAAACCTGCACAAAACCCATTACTCTGATTTTCTGTTTTTTTATTAGTGGAAAAGGAAAGGCAAAGATTTTACTCGCTTATGTTTGATTCTATGTTACTAGACAAGAAACAAAAACTCAGTTATTCATAGGTTTTTCGTGATTTTGCTGAATTCTGTGGCATATTGGAGAAATACAGAAAACTCTAAAGTGGAAAATACAGGAGAAAATATAATCTCTTACTGAAGGAACCTTCAACAAAGCATAAGACATGAAAATAAAGCTGGATACAGATAGAGAAACAGAGAGTGGAAGGAACTAAAGATATAACATTGGTTTCAACAATGGGCAGTTTTATGAGCACAGAACCCACTGACTGTTTGAGGTGTGTGGTAAAGAAAAGATGTAAAAAGAGATGTAAAGGTGACCAACAAGATAGCTTTGCTGTTATTAATAGGAAGCCCAACTCAGCTGAGACAGGTAGAACAGGCAAAGTAAATAAACATTTGGAAATGAAATAATAGGGTCATTGAGGATGACTTAACTAATTTAGTTTAAACAGCTTGTTAGTAAATGGAAGAGGATGGGTGAGCTTCATAAAAGGCATTAGAAACAAACCTGAGGTGAGAGGAAATGGGAGGCAGTGGGATGATGTAGCAGAGTGAAAGATAGAGTAGCCTCTGCTGGGTTTAAAGCAAGATCAACAACAAACTAAAAATACAGTGGAAATCAGACTGTGAGAGGTCAAGAACTTGATCATATGCATAAAAGTTTATTGTACGCATGATCAGAAAGATTTAGATGCGAAATAACCCAATGTTGATGGAGAGTCCTAGTTCAATGCACTGATGGATCAGTGTGATAGCTATATTTAAGTAGTGGCTGACAAACAGTGTAATAAATTAGAGAAAAGACTAAAAACCCTGCTGCAGCCCTTTTGGATTTTAAGCATCAGGAAAGATTTCATTGGAAAACAGAGACCATGAAAGGGATTGGATTAATCTGACTGCATTGACAACAAGGATACAGGTATCCAGCCTGAAGAGTTCAGGAACGTGCCTGGTCACCCTGGGTGACCTGGGACAGCGAGGGCATAACCATCATAAAAGGGTAGAGAAAGAATGAACAACGATCCTCTGAAAGATATGAAAAGTGCCTAGTGAAATTAGAGGAGGATGGGAAAAGAAAAACTCATGGATCTCAGGAAGGGAAAACTTGAAGCAAAAGTGCCTATTCAGCTCTAGAGAAGATGGCTAACAGGTCAAGAGAGAGGAGAGAATATGTATATTCTGATTTTTGGTGAGGGAGACATGAGAGTCAGGTGGTGACAGGTGGTGAGAGTGGTCTAAGAAGTGAGCGTGAAAGAAAAAAAAAGCATGAGGGAGGCTAAAATGGAATTAAGGGAGAGGAACTCCAGGGGGCATCTGCAGACAAAGAAAGGAGGAAGCAATAGTAATTGGAAATGAAAATGGATATGATGGGTTGTTTATTTAATTACTTTTTAATGAAAAAATAACTTAATAAAAGAGAAAATTCTCGCATTGTTGAGGAGAAAACAAGAGCACAGCTGCGGCTTAAAGTCAAAGCTGGGATCATA
>VYZM01015646.1:1754-18343 GCA_013398915.1 Dromas ardeola
GGAGCCGAGCGGGGCGGCGGCGGAGGCCGCTGCCTGCCTGGGGGGCGGGCTCCCGCCAGCCGTGCCAGCCCCTCAGGGGCCGTGCCAGCCCCTCAGGAGCTGTGCCGGGCGCAGGTCCCCCTTTCTCTGCCGTGATGGGGTGCGAAATTCCCGCTGGGGAAGCGCGCGCTGCCCAGGGCTCGTCCCCTGAGGTGGGAGCGTCCTGTTGCTGGTCGGAAGGTGAGCCCGGGACGGCGGGAGCCGGCTCCCCAGCCCCGAGGCGGGCTCCTTGTGCCGTGTGGGGAGCAGCCGGGAGGGCCTCCGGGAAACCCGCCGTGGCCCCGGGCCCCCTCAGGGTGTAAAACTGCCCTCGCCGCCGCGGGTCCCTCATAAAACGCCCCCAGGTTCCCGGTTAGGTTCGCGTAAGCCGCCGAAGAAGGCACGACCGGTTCATAGGAAGATACCCTCGCCTGACACTTAAAATCGCCTGTCCGAAGTTACAGTTCGAAGGCATAAAGGCGTGTTGTCAAAGGGGAACCAGCAGCTGGTACGAATTGCAAATAAATAAGAGGGAAATTTCCACAACGCGAAGCATGAGGAGGAGCGTTTCCCAGTCGGTGTGGCAGCATTCCATTCAACGGGCAGTACGACGAGGGCAGCATTCCTGACAGAAAAAAAAGATCCTTGTAAGTGGACAAAAATGGCAATAGGTAAGAAGCTGAACAGCAGATTTCGAATTTACATTGGGCCTGATTACTTCAGGAATCTCGTGTAAGCAATACAGAAGCCGCATCCTGTAACAGAAGGGAAAAAAAACCGCCACCCGCCTGCTTAAAGTTTTGGTGCTGTGGGACTCATCCCACCATGGCTTTGGTGATGGCTGGCAGGCCGTGGTCCAGCAGGGAGGAGGACCTCCCTGCAGCGACCTCCACCTCCTCTCGTCCCAGGGAGCGAACCCACGGTGGCAGCACTGCTGCGAAATGTTACTGGTGGCAGCAGGCATCGGCCTGAGCTCATCCCTCCGCGAAGGCTGGAACAAAGTTCTGACAAGATGTGCGGTGCAAAAAGTAAATCATTAATATTTATCGGACTGCTTTTCAGCTGCCTAGAAATGGTGAGTGCGCCTAACTCATTTTCTTTAAAACTATTTTCATGAATGACATTGTACTCTTTATAGTAAAAAAGTAGACTAAAAGCTAGGGTAGAGACTACCTGACACCCACTTCTACATTCATGTTTTGTTACTATTACACTTTTACAGTGTTTGCAAGTGACTGAAAAATAAAATAGTATATTAGGACTTTTGAAGTCTGTCAGCAGCTGAAAACTGGACCAATAGGCACATTCAGAGAAGATGAAGAAGTAGTACCATCTGCATACATGTACCAAATCTCATTGGTTGCATAACTTCACGTGCTAAAAGAATCTGAGCAAATATATCGTATCAGTAAAGTGTGTTAAAAAAAATGTAGTATTTAAGTTGTTGTTGTTACTAACATTATTTTAATTTTCCAAATAAAATATTTCATTTTGTATTTCTAATTTTTTTGCATCTTCCTTTTCAGATCTTTTCAGCTAACACAGGTAAATCTTCAAAATGGTATTTTGGTTTTGCCTGCTTATTTTTGAATGGGTCTGAAGAGAACACACACATGTGTGATTTCTAATAAACATTCTGTAAGTTCTAGCACCTTTATAAACAAAAATGGGTTTCAACTTTGATTGAGCTTTAAAAAAATCTATGCTGATATCTTTATAAATTTTAAACCTCATTTTTAGGAGTCCTAATTCTGTCAGACACTTGCAAAAGATTCTGACAGACCACTTATGCCTTGACACCAGCGTGAGCCAGGGAGAACACTCAGCTGGACAAATTGTGCTGTTCGTTACCTACATAACTGTGCTACAAAGAGGATCCAAACTGTCCCATATTTGCACACAATTAATTGTTGTATCTTTTAATAAAATAAAAAAAATCAAACAAAAACCACACACACACCCCCCAAAAAAAACCCAAAACACACCAGAAGAAGCATGATATCCTAAGTGCGAATATTTCCAATGTTTTACAACATTTTATACTTTCTTCAATCTCATATTTTCTGCTTACAGCTCCTATTGCCTTTAACTGGAATACTGACTAGTTTAAAATATGAGGAATGCAAGATTACAAGAAATGCCCTCAGAATTCATTCATTCTCTGGTGATAGTACATGTTCCTGCATATACTGCACTGTCAACAGTCTTAAATGCTTAGTCGTTGCAGACATGTTGTTGCAGTATCTGAACACTTGCTGTAGCATATTCTTTTCATGATTTGCAAAATAAGCATTTGATCCTATTGCTGTGTGGAATACTGTTAACGCTGGTTTTATATTCACATATGGATAATACCCAGTATTTTTAAAAATAATTAAGACTACAGCATATGGGGGTTTAAAGAAAAATACCCATCATCACAACATGATATTATAAGAGCAAGCAGCAGTTATTACAGTAATTAATGGATTACAAAAGCGAACAAGGGAAATTGCACTCCAAATTCAGTGGAATGCCTATCATC
The DNA here is from genome assembly GCA_013398915.1 of Dromas ardeola. Classification (NCBI taxonomy): domain Eukaryota; kingdom Metazoa; phylum Chordata; class Aves; order Charadriiformes; family Dromadidae; genus Dromas; species Dromas ardeola. The sequence goes on from VYZM01015646.1 coordinate 4,297, forward strand.
TGAAAATTAGGTCACGTAGATTCTTGATAAGGCACTGAACAATCTTCTTGTCAAGACTTGACTAAATTCAGGAATGACTGAAATGTGTTTTTTTGATAATGATTTTCTTTTTTAGGTTTCTCTATTTCTATATACGATGTGACATCACGAAGCATTTGTCTCAGATGGCCCAAGTTTTCAGGAGCCTCTTCTTACAGAGTCACAGCTACCGCTGTGAATACTGTAGGCCATTCATTACTGGCTCATTTTAGTGATGTTACACTGAAAGGAACTCTAACTTCATTAATTCCCAATACTATTTATGCTATACAAGCAGAAGCCATTGACAAGAATGGACTTATTCTTGCAGAAACACAGATTATGCAGTCAACAGGTTAGTAAGAGAAACTTTGTAAAGTATAATTTCCATTGACTGGCAAATTATAGGGGACTGGGATTATAGTAGGACTGGGATTTTATCCTTGTTGTTTCATTGTACTGGTAGGGAATAGCTGCCATTCCTGTTGAAGCCTTTTGCTGCTTCTCCTACCGAGTTCAATATTCGAACGATTAGCTCCATTCCCCCTCTGCTTTCTTTTAGTATATATGTCTCCCTGACCTGCCATGAACAGCTTGCCCCCCTTTCATGACAAATGCAGATGTGAAGCTATTCACATTTTTCAGTACTGATACTGCTAAACTGTATTTTTGTTTCATTCACAAAAGGACTTATAGCATATAAGTCATTGAGGGATATTGAAGAAGAATCTACGTAAACAGAAGTGCTTTTTTATTTAATCACTGAAATGTAATTGAAAAAATATTCTGTTCAAATTCTGTTTAAAGATAATTTGATAGTTTTTAGAAATACCCATTGTTTTTCCAGTATAGTTTGTTTCTTGCAAAAGTAGTTATCACAATAAAAATTGAAAATAGAAAAGCAGTAGTGTTTATCTTGATAAGTATAAAAAAACTTCTATTGCTAGCTTAGTTGCGGGAGGACAGATATTAATGATTAATGTTCTGTAATTTATTTCTGATATAAATCACGTGCTATATATTCTCTGCTTGACTGTTAGTCAAGCAACTCCCTTAGACTTGCATAAGGATTTCCTGCACAGAAATTTTTATGAATTGTTACTAAAGACTATATTTTAAAAGAAGGAAAAATCATAGTGCAATAGCTTGCTCAAAGATCGCAAAAAACACACCTGCAAATGTTCCATAGGCATGCTCATATAGAATGTATGTTGCCATTTTTACAAATGGGGCAAAAGATATCGTCTTGCTGCAGCTGAATGAGAAAATGCATGTGACTAAGGGAGCAAACATAATGCTCAGGAGTTGTATAACTCTGTAATACTTGCTAGGGTCTCTGAAATCCCAAATCAGCTGCCTTGCTATAAATAAGTTTGCCTCAAGGCTCATACTTTCATCCCAAATACTTTTCCATTCCTTTTCTAAATTTTAGGTGGGATACACCTTCATTTTATCTTTTTTGTCTTCTACTGAGTCTTTTGCAGCCTTGCAATATATGGACTTGCTTTACATATGCTGATCGTAGTCTGAAAATCTTGATCACTGAACATAAATTAATTGTGGTTAAGAAATACACCCTCTGTAGTTACTTTTGTGAGTGTAGTACACAAGAGCAGTACACAAGAGCTCTTTCTGAATGGCCTGCAGCATAGCATAATAGAAAAGCATTTAATTGCAATATTTGATGTGTCATGTTATTGTATATCTAAGTATGTCTGCTCTGAGCAGGGCGTTGGATAAGATGACTTCCCATTGTCCCTTCCAAACTAAATTATTGTACGTTGCTCTGATACAGAAAAGCCTAAGATTCAGCATCCTATGTCAGGCTGCTTTGTATAAACATCCTCTTCTTTGTATATTTTGCTTTGCACATTGCTTTTTATAAACATCCAGTGTAGTTCATTCGCTCTAGAGCAAGACAAAAAAGAGACCTCTCAGCGCAACCTAGATTAAAGAATGGTCATTTTCAGTAGTGATTTCAAGGGTACTAGAATATTTTTATTGAAAGATGAAAGTTGGTCTACAGTATCTCAAGATTCTGTCAATGTTGTTGATGTTCATTTAAACTTCATTTAACTTAAACATTCATAGAAAGTGTGGGCCATTTGTCGTACACTTTGTCTCTGTGAAATGTTCAGAGCACTTAGCGTTTGACAGGGGTGAGTTCCCCAACTTCAATATGTTTTATCGTTGTTTCTGTTTTAGCTCCAGACATAGCTGTTATTGAGCAAGCTTATTCAAAACTTAGCAACAGTATCACAGTGGAATGGAGAGCGGTACCTGGGGCTACTAGTTATCTGCTGACTGCACAAGATGGAGATTCCTTCATTGAAACTGTAGTTACAAATTCTCCAGGCACAGTGACGGGACTGAAACCTGCCACCTTGTACAGAATCACTATCAGATCTATAAATTCAGGAGGAAAAAGCCAACCTTCACCTTTCAGAAAAGCAAAAACAGGTGGACTTTTAAAGTCTTATTTCGAATTTTGTAATGTTCTTGTAGTATAAAGCATTCATGCAAGCATCCTTTTTATTTGTTTATTTATTTGAACAGAAAACAAACAGTATAGCCCAGGCATGTACCAGTACTGAATTATTATATTCTTGTATTTTAAATTGTATTGATCACATTCTCCTTTCAGTTTTTGAGGGCTAGAATTCAGCCATCTGACTTAATAACCAGGACAAGAGTCTGAATTAATGGTTTACTTTATGGCAGTACTGTAAGTTAAATGTTTAATAGGAAGTTTTACTAGCATTTTTATGAATATACAAATGAGTATTTTTAACAAAATCAAATTTTATTTTAAGAAAAGACATAACTTGACGGAATGCAAGAAATGAAGAAACAACTAAAACTATAAAATAAGACAATGTAAAACTTAGAGGACAGGAAATGCAGTATCTTCTTAGTGATTTTCAGTCTTGTACACACTCAAACTTTTATACTTTGTGTATGAGTTACATTCATTTTACGAAACCTGTAATATCATAATGGATGCAGCAATCAGTTTCTGTATTTATGCTGTCAGTCTTGCATTAATTTTTTTTGTCATCGATTTTGTTGTCGCTGAATTTGTCTCTCAGAATTTGGTGATTGTTCTTTGTGTGCATTCATTTCAAATTTGGCCCCTTCAAACAGTATTACTGAAAAACCAAGAGGTCACTTGGTGTTCTTTTTCAACAGTCCTGGCTGCTCCGATTCTGTCTGTTAGTTCTCCGAGTTGTGACTCCATTGCAGTGAGCTGGAAGGCTGTGTATATGGCAGCTGGATTCTCTGTGTCCCTCATGAGATCAGATGGTTTGGGCAGAATGCTGAAGGAGAACACCACCAATACCTCCTTGATATTTACAAATCTAGATCCAGGAACTCTCTATACTATCAAGGCATATGCTTGGAATGTCAATGGAATCCCTGGAGATGATTTCACATATAACCAAAGAACAAGTAAGAAATTTTCTTTTCTGTAACCAAGTAAGCATTAAAAAAAAAAAAAAAGAAAAAAGATATACTGAGAAGTATTTCTGTGTATATGTGATTGTGTTATGTTTTTTAAAGATACACTGTGTAGATTTTCAGATCCTATAATATCTACCCCATCTCAAAGTTCATGAAAGCTCAGGTGACGTGGCTATGTTTAATGAATATTACTGAGGCAAAGATACCATTATCTACCACTGAAGCTGTACCTAGGAGAAGCCTCGGTAAGGATTACACAAGCTTAGACTGATTTGAGGATTTTTCTAACTGTGAAACGCAAATATTCAAATAAGGCAAGGAGTTTCAACAGACAGCTTTGCGATGGTGTACAACCAGAACGATTTCTTTAAAAATTTGTCACTTTAATATGAATGAGGGTAAGGTCTGCACCACAAAAATTGTATTTAGTTTGCAAGTTATGAAAAAGATCATGTCTGTAGACCATATGCTAAGTTGTATTTATGTGTTCCAAACTGATATACCGTAGGTCCTAAGGCACCAGCAGATGTTCAAGTAGCTTTTAACAGTGGTGCTTTAAGAGCTATTGTTTCTTGGATGCCAACGGAAGGAGCTCTAACTTACAGTGTGACAGCCTCCAGTGGACTCTTGAAACTGAAGTGTAACACATCTTCTGCCTCCTGCATGGTGCCATCGCTCCAGTGCGGCTCTGAATATTATGTTTCTGTTACAGCATACAATGATGCTGGATCCAGTAAACCTACTGATGCAGTAAGCTTAAAAACTAGTATGTGTCATTGATCCTTATATAGCTTATGGCATTTTAACATACATTTTAATTTCAAATGTAAATTAGTTACAGTTCATGAGTGGTTCTCAAATAGTTCTTTCTGCTGCTAAAATTCATGCATGAACTGTGCCATATACCTTCCTATTTCAGGGATAATAGCCTAAACTTTCTTCATATTTCTGTGAGAAAAACTTGCAATGGTGTATATATTGTTGGCTGAACCAGTAAGTCTGCATTTTCCTCTTACCAGAAGTACCTGTTCTAAAGTCATTTTTCTGAATGTAAAACTAATGTAAGGAATAACAGATCTGTCCTACTGTGGCAGGTCTGTCACAAATAGATTGGGAGAAATCTGTGAGGAAGTAGCATTAAGGACTGGCCCTAGGCTGAGAACTGTTTGAGGCTAAATCTAGTAGTTAGTTAGAAAGGAGGTCAACAAAACCACATTCAGCTAAAGTAGCACCACTAGACTAAATCAAGATATCGTCACAGACCATGCTTTGTCAGGACAAAAGGCTGCTCGTTTCAGCTGCTTAGCACCTCTGCCAGGTCAGAGGTTGTTGCTTCCTGACCTGTGAGATTAACTGTCCACGTAAGCAAAACCTAAACCATTTTTGTTATTGTGTGCTACCTTAAAGACACAACATTATTGACAATTATTTGATGTAACCTGCCTTATTTTGACTTCTCATTGATACGAGTTGGAGATCATCCATGTGAGCAACTCAGAGGTGGATCTAACGGGGTGAGAGAGCCTTAAGCAAGAGACCACTTTCAAGCTGTGGGCTGTAATCTTCTCAGCCAACATTGCTTCAGGTAGACTACGTGTACTCATTCTAAAAGCAGCAAGCTCAACTTTTTGAGCCAGAAAGAAAGTGAATGTTATTTAAGCAAAAGTCATGGAGTTCGCAGTTTAATGTGACATTTTGGGATGCCACCAGAAAGGAAACCTGAGCAAAGGACAGCTCTATTCAGACACAGCCAGTGAGCTAGTATTCCGATTGTCATCCAAAACTACTATTTGTGAGCACAGACTGTGCCAGTTCCTTTTGAAATACTGCCTGGTACCACTGCTTTTGTTCACAGTGGCTCCTTAAGCAGATCTCTTTTTTGTAAAACATGAAGGTAGCATCTATCTTGTTCTGTAAAAATCATACTCACTTTTCATCTAAATGTAAGTAGCATCCTCTGTAAAGGCAGATAAGTTGCTGTTTTCTTGAACAAGACAGAACAACTGTTCAAGCTGAGTAGAATAGTTTTATATATTCCTGATTTTCCTTTAGTCTCCAAAAGTATAACTTCAATGAAAATATTCTGATTACAATTGTTTTCTTCTTTCTTTTCTTTTTAATTTTTTTTTCAATTTTTTTTCCAGTTCCTTGTGCACCAGTAAATATATCAATTGGAGAGGATGAACCTGGCCACTTGTTGGTATCGTGGTCTAGCGTCAGTTTTGGTCATTATTATGTGGTTTTTGTGAAGAGTGATGATGGCCTGGAAGTGCACTGCAACACATCACATACCCAATGCCATTTCCAGTCGGACTGTGGCTTCACTTATTTCATTAGTGTCTTTGCGTATAACAAGGCTGGGCAGAGTCCTTTAGGTGAAGTATTCAATTACACTACTGGTAAGTAGCAATGTATTCTTGCAAATTCATTTTTGATCCTTTAACTGTGTTAATGGTAGAGCTGATTGGACATTTTTATTGGAAGATAGTGGCTTAAACTTCTATTTTTTTATTCAAGTTTTGTGCAAAACACACAAAGGTTGGCAGAGAAAAAGAAACACTTCACATTGCAGTTGAACTTAACTTGCATAGTCAAGTGCAACAACATGCTTACAAACTTGAAAATAGCTTAATGATTCACAAACATCAGGTAAGGACATAGGAATATACTCCACCTGGAGTACTGCGTCCAGCTCCAGAGCCCCCGACATAAGAAGGACATGGACCTGTTGAAGCGAGTCCATAGGAGGGTCACAAAGATGATGAGAGGGTTGGAGCACCTCTCCTATGAGGACAGGCTGAGAGAGTTGGGGTTGTTCAGCCTGGAAGAAGAGAAGGCTCCAGGGAGACCCTATAGCAGCCTTCCAGTACTTAAAGGGGGTCTACAGAAAAGGTGGAGGGGGACTCTATCAGGGAGTACAATGATAGGACGAGGGGTAACGGTTTCAGACTGAAAGAGGGGAGATTTAGATGAGGTATTAGCAAGAAATTCTTTACTGTGAAGGTGGCGAGACACTGGAACAGGTTGCCCAAAGAAGTTGCAGATGCCCCTCCCTGGAGATGTTCAAGGCCAGGCTGGATGGGGCTTTGAGCAACCTGGTCCAGTGGGAGGTGTCCCTGCCCAGGGCAGGGGGGTTGGAACTAGACGGTCTTTAAGGTCCCTTCCAACTCTAACTATTCTATGATTCTAATAACACACCCTCCTGGCATAACATTTGAATTCTGGTCCTGTGTTTTTTTCTGTTGCCTTGGGAAGGGTGTACCAAGGTCTTGAACTTCCTCATTGAGAGTTTTCATATTTGGAAAATGAAAAAAAATTAGTTCAATGGGAAATTGTGAAGAACATTTTTAGAGTTATTTCACTTCTAGATGCTTTGACATTTTAAATCAAGGATGTACGTAATTCCTACGTCTTACCAATGCGTTAGAATGCCCTCGGTTGATTTGGGAGGAGGGGTACTGAACGAAGGGGTAGATAAACGAAACAAGGCTCTTGGTTTTCGTGCCAGTTTCCCGTTCACGTTCAAGTTCCCTTCCCCGCCTGGTCTGTTCCCAGCACCTTGCTGCCCCGGCGACATCAGGGCGGCGGTGGTGTCGGGCGACACCCTGCGTGTCACCTGGGCGCCTGTCCGCGGTGCTGAAATGTACGCGACCCGGGCGCGGGGCGGCAGCGGCGAGGTGCTCTGCAACCACACCGCCGCCGCCTGCACCTTGTCGGCTCTCCGGTGCGACACCCGCTACGACATCACGGTCTATTCTTTCAGCGAGGCCAGGGGCAGCAACACGTCCTGTGCGTCTAAGAGCGTGGCAACAGGTATGATGGCCATTCTTACTGTCCTTTAGCAGAAGAAAGAGCTGGGGTTGTTTAGTCTGGAGGAAAGGAGGATGAGGGGAGGGAGACCTTATCTCTCTCTGCGACTACCCGAAAGGAGGTTGTAGAGAGGTGGGGGTTGGTCTCTTCTCCCAAGTAACGGGAGAATAGGACAAGAGGAAATGGCCTGAAGTTGCAGCAGGGGAGGTTTAGACTGGATATTAGGAAAAATTTCTTCACTGAAAGCGTTATTAGGCATTGGAACAGGCTGCCTGGGGAAGTGGTTGAGGCACCATCCCTGGAGGTATTTAAAAGACAGGTAGAGATAGTGCTTAGAGATATGGTTTAGTGATGTTTTTTGTCGGAGTTAGCTTGATAGTTGGACTAGATGATCGGAAAGGTCCCTTCCAGCCTGGGCAATTCTATGATTATATGAAATAATTAGTTAGACACTGCAGTGATTCATGGATGAAAAGCATTACTGGAGTGCTAAGTTACTGTAACTGATAAAAAAATTTAAAAAAAAATGAAAGTCCTTTAAAAATGTACTGTAAGCATGAACTTAAAAACAGATTTGGACTGAATGCTTTTGGTAGCTCCAAGTTTTTGAAAATCGGATTTACAATTCGTCTCTGGTTTTGTATGCAAAATACTTATGTTGTCAGTTCTTTCACAAGTTCTAAATTCCCACTGGGAGTAAACTTTTAAGGATCATATACTTTTCCAAAGCAGTTTGTCTGTTCTAACTGGAATTTTAATTTTCATGTGTAAGTTATATATTATGCATAAACAATCTGTTTAAATACTGTTAATATGCAATATTTCAGCTCCCTGCAGTCCTGAAATTAAAAATATCTCAAAGGAGACTCTTTCTGTAATCAGTGTGCACTGGCAATCTAACAACAAAGAAGCTACATATATTGTCACTGCTAGAGGAGAGGCTGGACTTTGGCATTGCACAAGCTCTGGAAATTCCTGTACCCTAAGTAATCTTCCCTGTGGATCTGCTTTCTCTGTTAGTGCTATAGCAAGATCACCAGCAGGACAGAGCTTACCAAGCTACAGTGTCCCTTTAGAGACAGGTACGTGGGAATTATATGTAGTGGAAAATATTTAGCAGCATAATATTAAAATAGTTCTATGTCTCTTTATACACTTTTGGCTTTTTTTTTTTTAATTACAATGTGTGCATATTATACTACCTATTGCTGCTTAAACGTGTATGTATCTGTATGTGTGTGAGAAGGAAGGATCACTTGGCACTTGCCTCATACTGAGAAGCCTTAGATAATTGGTTGCTGAGAAGCAACCAATTATCATCTGGCACAGCTAACTAAAATATAATAACATAATTCACTAATGTATTTGACTTTTAATATTACCAGGAGAGGCAATGTGGTGATGTCCATGTCAACAAATAGCGTGAAGAAGAGATTAAAGCACATCCTACCCACCATTCCTGCTATTAATTTGCTATCAGAGTTTTTTCCTGTGCCACTGACCCAGAGAATTCCCAGGCACAGTTCAGAGATTAATATACACGAGGATCTATTTCTAACAGGCAGTTTGGCTGCAGTTATTTTACATTGTAGAGGAAGAGACTTTAAACAGAGACAGCGCTGGATTGAGCTATATGACTTGAGTGGTAGAGATGGACCCTGCCTAATTAAACTACAGGTCTACCCTGATTCTGATGACAAATTTTAGTATTTTTTAGTATGTTGGTCAACAATCATCTTATAATAATTCCAGGGTTATAACTCACTGTTATAGAAAAATTGATCTTATATTGACATTTTGTTTATTAGAAGCTTGCCAGAATAGTCAAGTATTTTTCAGCGTGCTAATGTTTGCCTGGAAAGTATACATGTCTTCATTCCTTTACTGTTGATCATGTACTATTCTAGTTGCAACCCCCCAAAATACCTTCCATTTTCCAAGTACAAAATAGGATTGACTTCTCTATTTTTTGTTCTTTTTAAGCTCCTTGTTGCCCTAATGAGCTGATACTAACTCAAGTGACACAGTCTGTAACAAATATCAGCTGGTCTGTTGGGATGGGTGCACAGACGTATGTAACAGCACTGGAGTCTCCCAAAGGACAGGCAAAGTGTCACACTCTTCAAAACTACTGTCTCCTGGGATGCATCACATGCGGCACCAACTACACAGTATCTCTGAAAGCAATCAGTGAAACGGGTTTGACATCCAGTTGCACATATCAAGGATATTCTTCCAGTATGTAAATTGTAAATGCAATTGGGAAGAAAGACTCAATATACAACTTACTTTGTATAGTGTTCCTCTCATACAAGTAGTGTAGCTGAAATTCAATACATAGTTAATACACTGTGGTTCCCTCTCTTAAATAAATGCACTTTGGATTATTTTCATGTATCATTTAAACACCATTCTTATAATGGCCATCAGGTAGCCATATAAAGAAGTTCACAAAAGGATTCTGGGCGTTCTAGTATAGCCCTGGTGCCTCCACAGTCAGGAGAGAGCAACAATATTCCAAAATGTAAAACAATGGCGGAATTCCAGCTCCGTAATATAAGTCTGATAAAACATTTTCTTCCCTAGTTCGGTTCAAGAATTACTTTGGCTTTCTGTGAAATAATAATTTCTCATTGAAATGCTGGTATCTAGTGTGATAGTAATCCTATCAATCTGGTTTAAAATGCACTCTAGGAATGTATAATATTGTGGGTTCACAAAATTTGCTTATTAATGTTTCTTATTTTATTAGGTGCTTGCTGCCCTTCTGGGGTGAAGCTCTATAGACTCGGCAATAATGGTATCAGGGTGTACTGGCGAGCTTCTGATGAAAAGATAAACTACAATACCAATTTACATGGCTCAAAAGGCAATTTCACCTGTACCCCTAGCTCAGGTCTCAGTCACTGCGATATCACAGAGATACCTTGTGGGGATGTCTACACAGTGGTAGTATCTCCAGTTACTGATAAGGGGCCGAAGCTTACATTTTGTCCTAAAAAAATATATTCAGGTAAAACTTAAATGTCTTTGAATGATGTATTTTTGCCCATGCATGCTAGATGGTGAAACGTAATCTGAAGTTATGCGAGTAACAGTGGCATGGAATAGAACTTTTCTATTCTAGCGTTGACTGCAGAGTAAACGTTGTGGATGCTTATCTTGCAATATCTGAGATGGGAACTTCACAGGAGCATTTTGGGACGGGGCATACTTATCTACACAGGTGCCTCTTAACTGGGTCACCCATGACCTGGTGAATACAGCGAGGTTAATTTTCAGTTGGGAAGTTAGTAGTGTTTAGAATACAGAAGCAAATGAATGAGGATTTTTAATTGTTTTGTTTTCCAATTTGTTTTATAGAATTGTTGTTCTTCTACGAACCACTCCTAAGCACAGTTTTTAAGTAAAAATTGTGTAAAGGGGTAGTAATTTCCTTGGGATTCCTTTCCTAGGGCATAAATTTAATCCATTTTTATAGCAGTTTTCTACTGCTATCTGTTGGGATTGCACAGTTGTATAGCATGGACTACATTCTACAGACTAGTCATGTTTTCCAGCTTACAACCTGACACTTAACATTTATACTACTGTTTCATGTCATTTCAGTAACTTGTTCTGGAAGCTCTGTTGGAATGGGTAAGAGCACACAGTACATTCATTCCAAATCCATGTTCGTAAAACACGTTAGCATCATGTAACTCCAAATAAAATGCAAATAACATTTGCAAATAATATTTGATAGTCAAGGCCTGTGTTAATGTTATGCAGGTTTGTCTCAGTCCCCCATTTTATAATGTATAATTAAAAAAAAAAAATAATCCTAACTATATTGTGGCCTGTATACCGTCATGCTTTCTACACTGTCACAACATTTACTGTTTATCTGATAGCATGTAATAAAAGGCAGGCTTATCTTTTATAGCCTTGCCATATTCCATTACAAATTAAACTAGGTCACGCTTCTGATTTTTATTTAAAAAAAAGTAAAAAAAGCGTGGCTTACCTCAACCTATGCTTATTTCATCTGGGGTTTAAACAGGATAGACTTGTGCTTTATTTGCCTGTGTAAACCGCTAGAACAACTTCAAAAGCAGCCACTGAAATGAACATTTCTCAAGACAGTTGCTTTCCCTTAACTGAAATTGTCTTAATTTCTGAATTCTGTTATAGTGATTTATAGAGGAAAGAGCAATGCAGAACAACATATCTAGATGAAAATTCTGGTTTGGATAAGGAGGTAAGTTATAAGAATCGTAATTCAGATTACGATGTGTTAACCAAACTTTTCCTGCTGCTTTGGGATCGGAGGGATAAGTTTCATCAGCCCTTTATATCCTAAATATAACTGGTTTGTTAAAATCCATCATATTTACCTCAGAAACCTCATGTTGTCTACTCCTACTATCAATACTGATTTCTCCTCTGCTCCATTTACAATAAAAACCTCTTTCACTTCATTAAGCCTTTTCTAATACTATCCTGTAGTTCCCCAGAAAAGGCCGCAAAATCCAAACAGATCAAGATACTTTTCAGCACTCATTTACTTTCTCTCTCTGCTAGCTAAAATTGCTCATTCTCCAACAAAAGTACTGGTGTTCTGGACTATTTACTGTCCTTTTCTCAAAAGAATGGCAAGGAGTCACTGCTGACGTTTTTTCCCCCCAAAGTTGATCACCCCCTCTTTCCTGCTGTTCTCCTACAGCTATCCTGGATGTTAAGGTTGTTGGTAACACCATTCTCCCTAAATGCTCTTCCCAGTCTTTCTTTCCCTGAAGCTGGAAAGATGACATCTGTGCGTAACTGCAGCAGTCACAGCTGCTTGAGGACTGGGAGGAGGAAAGCTGAAGAGCTGGCCGTATCTGAGATCTAATCCAGGACATCAAATTTCGGCCCCAGTTGATAATTTTTAAAATGCAGATGAACACTGAGAGAAATCTCTGTAATCTTGAACTGTAATTTTCTCTGTAAAGCGATCAGTTTTAAAAGCTCTTCCAAGAGAGTTATTAATCAGTAGATGTGTTCTAGACCTAATGTATCAATGAAGTAGTAAGGGCTGAAATAAAGATTAAAAGAGTGAAATTTAACTCCTTAAAAAAAAACCCAAAACAACAGCCGTTTAGGTGCACTCAATTAAAAGTAACTTGAGGCTTAATCAAGTATTCTAAGGCTATTTCATTTTAATTTAAATTTCAAAAAGAGTCGCTTCCTTTACAGTTTTGCAAGGTGACTCATGAGGGTAAACATAGCGTCCTCTTCACATCAGCTTGTTTTGTTTTGTGGCTAATGAAGAGCTGACAGTTACTACTAAAATTTTTATTTCCCATTTTTCGGAAAAGGCAGAACCTTTTCTCATACTACACAGTGGTCACTTTTTCAGCCAACATAGAAATAAAAGTTCAAGCTCCATGGGTTCTACATAAACATAAAAACAATTAGTCAAATATATCTTACAAAAACAGTCTTCGGAAGCTTATGTATAAAGGTTACCAAAGGCAACAGGGTTTTCAACACTATTTTCAGCTTATAAAAATAGACACCATGCATTCTGAAAGTTTCCTTTCTTCACAGGACACAGTTGTACTGCGTATCTCACTCACTGCTCCTGATTGCTTGCCCAAAATAATCTCATGGGAATCTCACTCTTCAATACATTGATTGTAGATGGCCCAAGAATTACATGTTGCTTCTTAGAATGTGATCTGCATTTATTCACTGTCAAACAAGGCTTTCTTTAGGAAACATTATTTAAAACTGCCCTGCATTACTTAATAAAAAGATGATTTTCTCATTTAATTTGAAAAAAAAAAAAAAAAAGTAAGAATAAGTATTGTTCACAACTTTCTTCCTGAGGATTTTATTTAAATATTTTTTCTTTGCAGTCATCATTGTCCAACACTGTCACCAAAGCCTAAGTGTTTAACCAGACGGCTATTAACTGGATTTTCAGAGGTCTAAAGCAATCAGTTTCTCTTGGAATCAAATTCAAGCCACAGCTTTCTTGTTTCATATAAACAATTCTGATATTTCCATGCTTTAACAGTAACCTTAATGTATTTTAAGCAGTTATAAACTGTTGTATTTTTTCTCCATTCTTCCTGGCATACAGACATTGACATCTCAAAATTACGCACTACAACCTTGACAATGCTGTAGTACTATTTTCATCAGCTCCTCTCATTTTCATGAGTGAAAACAAGAAGTGTAATTGTAACAGAATGTATTATTTGCATGTCTGTTAAAAAAAAAAAGAAAACAAAAGAAAAGGCAAAAAGCTGAAGAGGAGTCAAGATTCCAAGAAAAACGGCATAGATTCAGCTTAAAACAAGTAGGTAACAATAGTTACCAAAGGAAAAGCAACACAACCAAACTGAGCCAGGTCCACACCTCCTGCTGTGGCTGTGTGTGTGTTGCAGGCGTTGTTATTACTCAGGCATTAGACATTGTCTAATAATAATTAACACTGCTGATCTGTGAAACATCACTGGCACTCACTGAGGTGATTAAAAAACTTCAGTCAGGATTAGTTTCAGGTTCTCTCCAGGTTGAGGCAAATGCTTTTTTATGGGTCGCACCGCCTTGTTTTAAGATCACAGGAAAGGAAAATTAGATGTAGTGTTTTCATAGAAGTAATTTCTATACTATTTACCTTTATGCAGCTCTGCTCTTCATGAAGCAAAAAAAGCAAGCAACGAAAAAAAACCAAATAAACCCCAAAATAACAAACAAACAAAAAAAAGCCGGGGGGGGGGGGGGG
>VYZM01015646.1:18402-30871 GCA_013398915.1 Dromas ardeola
GGGGGGGGCGGGAATGCCCAAACCAACCCCACAAACCTCTTAACAGAAGAAAAATCTGAGAATTGAGAACATTCCTGTTGGAAGACCCAGAGGCAGGCAGCATATTGATATGCTAAGTAAAATGAATGCTTTCAGAACAGTATCTGTGAAATCCCTTCTACTAACAAATTAGGTGATTAAAAACACCTTGGTTGTTTCATGATAGATGCCTTCATTAATGCTTGCTTAATAAAAATGTCAACGAAGGAATAATTTTAAAGATGTATTAGTTGCAATTACACAAAGATGAACACTTGCAAAAAAAAATTGTTCCAAATACAAATTATTTGTAATTGTGTTTAACACAGAATAGCTAAAAATTTTGATAGGCTCTTTTCAGTCCAGTAAAGAAACTGGCAAAAATCTATTCTTCGGTTCATTTCAGATTTGACAGAAAATTGCTGAGATTTAAGAAGTGTTCTCCCATATCCAGCTATTGCTGGGGAAGAGAGGAAAAAAAAAAGATACAACAATCCCATTGCAAATCCTCAAGAGTGGCATTTAAATGCTGGTTTACCCTGCTGGTGGACATCTCCTGTATCTAAAGTTACGTGCACTTCACAGCAGTGCAGAAAGGGCTCAAACATCTACCAAAGCCAGCAGAAGTCATCTATTTCTCTCAGGTTCCCCTTAAGAGATCCTGTCTTTGAGTCAGTACAGTAATATTCAGCTGTAAATACTAAAAGTATGAGCTCATTCATGTTTCCTCATTAACATATCAAGTATAAAAAATATGGGTAAGCACGGTGTACCAAGTACCCCACAACATGATCTGATAAATTGCCCTGCCATTCAAGTCACCTATTTCAATGTAGATAATCAAAATACCACTCCTGTTATGTTTAAAAGTCAGATACGTCCGAGTCCTTTTGTACTAATTACCTGCAGTGATGTGGCATGAGGTTAGATGGGAATCTCTGGGGCCAAAGTCTTGACCCTGCCTCAAAATAAAAGAATGCCAGTTTGCTACTTCTTAAGATCTGCAATATTGTTCAACTAATTGAGTAGCATCTTCAAAAGAGTAAAAACAAAGTAGAGGCGTATTTCTCGAATTAGTAGTATTAGTCCAAATAAGTACTTATTGTTGGAGCCACAGGAAATTTCGAAGACAGATGAGGCTTCAACAGGAATGACCATCCCAGCTAGGTAACTATGGACACATGGCATTCTGTGGAACTTCAGGTTCTTAGTGCTTGGTTTGTTGCGCTTTTACCCTGAGAACTGAAAAATAACGGCAGGGGCTCTGTCAGACAGGAGCTCTGCAACCATACCTCCGAGGAAAACTCTCACAATACCTCCAAGTTGTCGGAAATTTTCTTCTGATGGCCCCAAGCCAAATGCCCACTGCAGCCGTACTGCTCGCAACTGCATCAGACCCATCAGCACTGGAGGCTGCACTGATCTAATTTCTCATCAGAGCTGCTTTGTACAAGGTCTGTGGATCTGTTCCTCACGGTTTCAAGGAAGGTTCCATGCAATAAAACGGCATCAGAAAGACAAAAAAGAATTAGAGTGTCTCTGGATCCAAACAAACCCAACAGCTGCAAAATACTAAACCCCAATGATAACTTTAAGTTGGGTGTCTTGGGTAAATCGTTTTCCTGTCTTAGTCATGAATATTGTGTTATCCGTTACACTGCTAGCTCAAGTACGTAATATGGATCAAATTAAATTCAAAAGTCAGAAAGGACTATTTATTGAAAAATAAAAGCAAAGCCCTCAGATTACTGCACTTGTAAGAGATACCGTCAGGCACCAGTCTTCGCACAAGCGAAGTATCAAAATGTTCACCATCTTCATTGTAGTAAGGCAGCTATCTCCGCTTTCAGGTCAAAGATTGCTTCTCAAGTATCTGGATTTTGCCTGCAAATAAGCCGTTCTTTCACTGTATTTCCCAGCAATGGCAGAGGAGGAGAAGCCCTAAAGCAAGAATTGGAAATCAGTAATCTGTTTTCCCTGACAGACCACTGGCCTCGCAGCCTGTCTGCGGAAGAACGTTCCTGTTTCAGGAACTCACAGGCTGAAGGTTAAAAAGTAACGAGGCCAAACGAAGCCTTCTAGTGGCAAATAAAGTAAATTAAAGTTGTCCTCCTCATTTTGACATAATCCATGCAATCCCCTGGCAGATGCAAAGGCAGTTCTAATAATCTACTAGCCAGGGTATTTCTTAAATGGCCAATACAGTTTTTCTCCTCCCACAGTAAATGAGAGTCAGTATTTCAGTTTTACACTGCAATGGAATGAACTTGTTGAAGCTTAAAGCTTTGTTTCAAGCTCAGATTTAAATCAGAAAACAAAAATATAAGCAAACAATACCCAAACAACCTCAGTATTAAAAGATTTTGAAATACTAAGGATCACGGTGACAAAGGAAAGACTAACAATTCAATCAGTAAGAGCAGGGAAGAAGGAAAAAATTGAGTTTGTTATTTTCACTACTTTGAATACTATGGAATGAAGTGTACTGTGAGAAATTCAAGCACTGTTTTGTCCTAGAGGTTTTAAAAGAATCCTATTTTAAATATTTAAATATCACACCTAGATGACCTGCCATCACGCAAGAGCAAAAAAGGCAGAGATACCAATTTAGTTCTACCTTCAGGTCACTTCATGATCACGTATGAGTCACAGTTGATGTTCTTCCTATTTTTGGGCTGCCGCATTTCTTTGTTGGCTACATCTTCCTTATAAGGTACATACTACATAAAATCCCTTATTCATACAAACCACCGCTTAGTATGAAAATGAAACGTGGAAGAACCCAGACACTCTTCAACTGGCAATGAACATGCAGGGAAAAGCTGACACCCAGTACAAAGGAATTAATTGAGAGTTTATTCCAGATGGTTCTCCTCACTTAGTATACAAGTCGTCAGAATAATCTATCAAATAGCCTTGGACTTTAATGATACGATTTTTTTCTATAATGCATTTTGGTTTTTGCTTCTAACAACCTGTTTAAAAAAAAAAATCTGCCAGATGAAATGTTCAGCACAAACTGCAATCCTTACTATTTGTAGAAAATATGACTTAAAAAAGGACACTATCAGGTAATTCTTACTTTAAATGTTTACACTTATAAAAATGCTTTGGAAGCTTGAAACTGAAATCCTTTGTAATAATTTTCTTCTTCCCACCTCCCTCTTCCCATCTTAAATGCCTTTATTAGCCCAGTATTATCATAAATGACAGAGTGCAGCTGCTGATTAAAAACATTAAAAGACCAGAGATGGATAAATCGTGTTTTTTAAAAAAAAAAAAAGTATGGAAGCTTACATGGATTTTTTTTTTCCCCCCAAACAAATAAAATGCATAGATGGCTACGGTACTCATCCGTCAACCTTTACAGTGTCCGCTTGAGGTAGCCTTTCTAAAAAATTACTAAACAAGCCCCAACATAATCTAAATCTTTGCGTCAAACCCACTATCTCCTTGAAAGCCCACTCTCAATTTAACACCAGTGGTCATCAACAACATAATACATTTTAAGCTTTTGAAAAAAAAACAGCAGGTACAGTGGACATAAATGTTAGTTCTAAATCTGCGGCCCTCAATGTACATCGTATGCACATAAATATCTCAGCTATAATACACATTCAAGATCCATCCCTAAAAGCCATACTATTATGTAAAGCACAGCCATGCTAACTTCAGGATACAAACCATAATTCCACGTCTACAAACTGAAAGTAGAATTAGTGGCAGTTTATTGCCTCATACAAATTTAACCAACATGGCAACCATGCCAAAGGAATTAAAACATTTTCAGGACATATGTACAGACTGTACATTTCAGAAACATCTGAACAATAAAAATGCAAGAACAATCTCTGCATTACGAATTAAACTAAACAAATGGTTTGAAACCGTCAATGCATCGAATGGGTTTACAAAGGCACTTCCCTACCCAAAATAGGAAATGACAATCTGCAGCCTAGAGGGAGGTCGGAGAAGAGTGCTCATCAACTACTGCACAATCTCAACTTTAAGAAAAAATAAGCAGGATTTAATCAAACATTTATAGGATTCAATGTGATCCACTTCTGAAAGAGTTCACACAGTCTCATCTTTGTTTTTCTGTTGCTTTTCTTGGCTCTCTCGTTCCGTACTTTGGCTCCTTCGACGATCGTGTTTGTCCGAATGGTCCTTGCTATCACTGTGATCGTGTTTGTGGGAACGTTCTTTGCTTCTGCTACGCTTTCTCGATTTTTCTTTGCTGGGACTCTGGTCTCGTTTTCTGGACTTCTCAACGCTATCTGTTCTTCCTCTGCTTCTGCTTCTACTTCGCTTATTTGACTTCTCTTTACTTTCATTTTTATGTTTACTTGATTTCTCTTTGCTCCTGCTTCTGCTACGCTTACCTGTATTCTTACTTCGGCTCCTACTCCTATGCTTTCTTTCCCGGCTTCGGCTTCTACTATGTTTTCTCTCTTTCTTGGAATCCCTCTTGTCATCCCGGTGTTTCTTGTCATCCTTATCGTCCTTGTGTCTTCTCTCTTCTGTATCACCCTTACTTTTCCTTTCTTTTGATCTTTCTCTAGATCGATCTTTTTCCCTCTCGCTGCCTCTTTCCTTATCATAATCTCTCTCTTTTTTCCGGCTCCGTTCATTTTCTTTCTCTCGCTCTCTATCCCTATCTCTTCTATCTGCTTTCCTGTCACGACTTCGACTACGGCTTCTGTATCTGTCCCTGCTTCTGCTTCGCCTCCGTTCTAGCGTGCGATCAGTACTTCGAGATCTCCGCCTTTCTTTTTCTCTCTCCTTAGCTTCACGTTCTAACCTCTGCCGTTCTCTTTCTCTTTCTAGTTCTCTATCAAAACTAGATGATCCGTGGCCTTCCCGATGATGACTTCTGCTTCTGGATCTTCTGGGAGACCTCCTGGGACTGATGGATCGCCTTGGAGACCTTTTAAAATAAAGGATATTCAATATGAAACATAGCCTTTTAAAATTAAGGGACCCTCTTTACTTTCAATTTATACTTTATATACATAGCCTATATTTAATCTTAAATACCAAGTATCATTATTTCAATCCATTAGCATCCACAAACTGTTTTGCCTGTTGCCTTAAAACCTATCCCAGTGAAAAGACAGCATGTTTCTGGTAATAAGTGGTTCAATATTGAACTTTTAACATTCATTTTCAAAATAACGTGTATATGACCTTGAACGTCTACGTTCTGCATGCCGGTCTATTTCTTCCATTCCCTCCTTGCCATCTTTCTTGATTTTTCTAGGTCTGCTTTTAATTTGCTGGTCAATGGCTTTCTGGACTGGCACAGGAATTCTTGGAAACAACGTGGAAAACCATTCAAGTTTCGTGAGGAAGGAACGAAGCATCTCCCCGATGGTCATGACACAACCCCCGCCTGCCTTCACATCCAGGTCCTACAAAATACAAGCAAAAAATATCCTGATGGTCAAAAATATTCTTTACTGAATTTCAAAAAAAAAAAAAAAAAATGCTGCTACATTACTGCCCTTTTGAAGTCTCATGATTATGAAAGTTTACTTGTCTCATGTTCTAATACATTTTCTTAGAAAAATTCAAACTCTGCACCCTCTGGATTTGGCAGTATGTTACAGACAGGGAATGGGACTTAATATATATGCATGCAGGCACATACTAATCCTGCAGCCATCTGGATGGTAAGGGACTGTCGATGAAGAGATTAACGTGAAATCCCCTTACACAGTCTGGTTATATGGTAAGATCTTGTACTTTACTTAAATGCCACTAAGTTGAGAAGTCCTCTCAAACTACATTTAATAGTCCATTTTGTGGATGTACAACTGCGTACCATCATACCCAACCCTGTGGCCTAAATCATTTAAGAACTACATCATCACCTATCTAAAAATGATCATAGAAAAACCTCTAGTACAAAATGGCATCCTAACAGAATTGGAAGCAATAGCAAACCAACTGCCATGAAGCAGTGAGGTTTCTAATTTAGAAATATGTAAAAAAATAAATAAATGAACAAATAATTGGAAACGCATAATCCATGATGACCATTGTCTCTGAAAAGGGTCATTACCGCATGAAGGCCTTCTTGCTATGCCCTCTCACAGCTCAGGACATGTTAGTCAGCTATTGTCAGTCCCAAACCTATAGTGCAAGCACACAAGGAAAGTGAGATTTGTTATCTAAACAGGAAGAGAAAATCTAAATGTAAAACTGCTTGCACTCACACACATTTAAGTGTTCAGATATACAGTTTTTCCAAATATAATCGCTGCAGAGATCTAAAGAAGAAAAAAAGGAGTTAAACGTAGCACCTGGAGAGTACGTACAGTTAAACAAAATAAACATAAGAAGCATTTTGAAAAGTAACTGTATCCTGGGAAGATTTTCACAGCAGCATGACAAAAGATGAACTGCTTCCACATATTTAAGAACTGGAGAAAAAAAAAAATCCTGTAGGTTTAAATCATTCCATATATATCAATTCGCTTCACCCTATTAAGCTTGACCAGGACTGGCAAGAAACTTAAGACAAGAAGCCCCAAGCACTTTTTCCTACATAACACAAAGCTACTGAAAGCAGCTGGGAAAGAAACGCTAATCCCAAAAATATATTGGGAGATTTTAAACAACAATAAACAAATAGATGCTGATAACCAGTATCTGCAAGAAACTGAAATGTATTAACCAAAAAAGGTGCTTTGAATAATGAACCAGTTAAGACCTACACAACAAATCGCATTTGTGATCGTTTTATTGTCCTGGGAAGCAAGCTGTTCGTGGGACCCTGAAAACGAAGCCACCCCAATCCTCCTCTTAAGTTAAATGCAATATTGCAGAGCAGTGCTCATATTAACTAGCACCACCTGGGGGAGGAGGAGGATATCACAGCGATGCAATCAGGATTTAAATTTGTTTGGATTTTTGTTACAAACGTACAATAACACAGGTTTACCTGAAATAACAGCTGATTCCTTTGCACAGTTTTTGATACTTAGCGTGAAAGAAGCTGTTTAAAATAAATACACTGCATTGCAGTCAGATACAGGTATAATTAACACTATTTTTAATACTAATATTTGGACATCATTTGCAACTACAACATTGGAAATTTCTTGAAGTAGATGCCTACTGTCACACTAAAGAGTGCAAGGGATCCTTCCTGTTCCATTCCTAAATCTAGGATGTAATTTAATAATACAATAAATACAAATTGCAACACCACGTAGCAGACCGTGTATGCAACCTCATAGACCCAGAAACCTCACCCACCAGCTCTTACTCCCCTTCTTCAGATAGTAAATCAGGACTATGGTACCAAAGGTATTCTCCTATCTGACCACATAATAAGGCAGACTCTTCACTGAAGAGCTTCTGTTAGCAACTTGTGTTCCTTTTTTTGCCCCGTGAGCAAAGACATTAAGGTTACTAGAAACAATGCCACTTTATGCAGTAATTAGGCTGGCTGTTTCTCCTCTGAAGAAATTCTGGGTTTAGTTGTTCCAGGACATGAATAAGAACCATAGAGATTTTTGGTTATATTTTTCAAGGTGAATGTTGCTTTCTGCTATATATTCCCCACTCTTCCATGTAAGCACCAATTCCCCCTCTACCAGTAATAAACGCAAAATACAAATTTAGCACTCTCGGGACTTACTATACCTTGTTTAAAAATACCTTTTTCTAAAGACCACACAGAAGCCACACTCACACAGCCTGCTGTCTGCATTCTGATTTAATAAACCTGTTTCACGTGGCTTTGTAGTATTTGACACAGTAACATCCTAACCAATGGAAAAGTCTGTTAAATCTTTGAAAATCTAAGAAAAAATGACCCGGGTCCCAGCTCAGACGTGCTTCCAGCACTAATCAACGAAATTACAAGAACATAACATTGCAACATTCAAACTACAGAAAACCTTATCAAACAGTGTTTAAATCTAAAGTAGTGACATGAAAAGAAACAAAAGAAAACAAATTATTACCCTCGCCGACATACCTCTTCATCATCAAGAAAGGATTCAAACCAGTCCCATAGATCTGTAGGTGGTTGTGTGTACCTTTAAGTACAAAAAAAAAGTAGAATTTTAATACAGCTTTCTGCATATTTCATTAGTCATTAGTTGATTATATTGATACTTACCTAATATACATAAATCCAAGAGCCCTAATATATGGAGAGTCTGTATGAGTTATAAGGCCCATCACTTGCTTACGAGTGAGTTTCAGTGTAAATAATTTGTAGAGCAGACAAAAGGCAGTAGACACGATTCCTCCAGTTCCAACACCACGCACCTTTCAAAAGAAAAAAAAGTTAGGTGTCAACGCAGGAACTCTTTACAAAGACATTATCCCAAATCTACAAAAGACTATGAGAACTAACACTGGATAAACTCTAAATCTACAAACAGAGTGGGGAAAGTAACGCTACGTGCATCCCCAGCTCTGGACGCAAGGGGAATATATTAACCCTTTGTAATAAATACCTTTACATCTAGGGACTGAGCCAACATACCAGCAAGTTTTAGCTATGCTTGGGCAATTTATTTACCAGGCAGAAAAATTTAAGAAGGCACGTACTTCTACTTACCCCTCCACACATCCCTGTCTGGCCTGCTGTTTTTCTGCTCCCCTTTTCCCATGGTTCAACGTGTGTAACCTAAAAGGGTAGGGTGAAAGGGAGGGAAGGAAGAAAGAAAGAAAGAAAGAAAATGACACTTAGAACCTCCATAATGTTTAGCTGCCTATACAAACCTAATTTAAACAATGGATATCCTAAATCAATCTTACATTGCTTGTCTTCTCCTACCAAATTCAAGAACAAGTCTGTTTTGTCATGAAAGCAAAGCATTTGGCTTTTTTAATTACCACATTAAGAAATAAGAACCAAAATTGTGGATGAAGTTTAAAAAAAATAAAAACAAACCACCACCAAAGCAAACATCCATTCCATACTCCATGTACTTTCAAATACTTTATGACTAAACCCATCATTACTATTTTCTATGGTGACTAAACAATTACCTTTATTTGAACTGTCACTTCACAAGTTTAGTGATAGCTGCTGATGACAGCTACGGAAGTCAAAACCTACAGTCTCATATTCATAAATTTCATTTAAGCAGTGAGCTTAGCTAGATACTTGAGTATCACCTACAACAATTAGGACAAAAGAAAGATGTCTATGAAGTGTAGTATCTTAATCTATAAAGCCAGTGTTTTTCCCTGTAGGCTGCAGCGATGTTCTTAGATAAAACGGTTCTCAAGTACTGACCAGTAAAGCTTGCCTAATTCAAATCTTTTGAGATGAGTGCACAAACATAGTTAACCAACACCACTCCTTAAATTTGTCAACAAACAAGTCAAGAACCATAAAAGAGCTTAAGCCACATTAGAAATTGTGAAATTCAGAGAAGTAATGTCTGGCTCAATAAACAAGTATATTTCCTAAACACATCAACATAAAAAAAAATAAGTAAAAGCAAGACAAAAAAGATACAATGGTGTTACACTGGATTGGGGATAAGACTTTGTGGACAAGTACTATAGTTCACAAATTAAAATTCTTTTAACAATACATGAAACAAAACTAATTATGTACACAATCACATGAAATCAGACATATACTTACAGTTGCTGAACTGTAAGTTTTTGGGCTTTTTGTTTGGTTGTTTTGTAGGGTTGTTTTTTTGTTTGGTTGGTTTTTTTACAGTTGCTGTCTTACCCGAATAGGAAACATGAGAAATGCCAATACCATAGACTTCAAAATCCACTATGACTTCCTGTATTATTAGCATCATAGAAAAACTTCAC
The DNA here is from genome assembly GCA_013398915.1 of Dromas ardeola. Classification (NCBI taxonomy): domain Eukaryota; kingdom Metazoa; phylum Chordata; class Aves; order Charadriiformes; family Dromadidae; genus Dromas; species Dromas ardeola. The sequence continues at coordinate 28,225 of VYZM01015646.1, forward strand.
AATACTACATAAATAATACTGCACACCCTTCTAATTATTCACGGTTTTGCCTGCCACAGGAAATGAAAAGTATTTTTTAGTTAAAGGATTGAGTATGACACTATCACAATGGTAGTCTTCCATTTTTTTTTAATTACAGTTACATTTACTGGCCACAATCAATATAAACATGCTGGCTTTGACAGATACCGATAAAAAACCCCACAGCCCTGAAAAGAATAATAGTTTCAGAAAAAAGTATTTAAAGTTTTGATCCTACAAAAACTGCTGCATGTGCTTAACTTGTTGGAAGTATACAGATTAAATGAAGTTAAGGACATGCACATGGTGCCAAGATGAGGGATAAAGAAAGAGGAAGTCATCCACTTTGCAGATACAGAACTCAAACAGGAGACCAGAACTACAAGTGAATTAATTCAAATACCTAGACAGAATCCATACCTTCAAAGATGGCCCCTATCACTAGCTGCCTGTGTAACTTAACATCATCTTTCCCGAGAATCCAGCACCCAACATTCTTAAATTTTTTAAATGAGCCACTTATTTTGGTTCCCAAAGACAGATACACTTGAAAATATACCTGCTATGGCGGACACTGCATTCATTAAAAAAAAAAAAAAGACAGCAATTTTTCAGTAATCTTAAAAATTAATAGAATTAAAATCTTCTGAATCTCAATGAAGTACCTTAACCATCAGGTTATCTTCTCCTTCACATCTATTACTCAGGAGCAAGTAAGGGTCTGAGTTTTCTCTTTATTTGGCATGCAGTTTTGAGTCAGAATAACTGTCAAGTGCAGTAAAGAAACGTTTTTTCCATTGGATTAATATGCAGATATTTAATGGTATGTCAAAATTCTTCCCTGATTTAAGATTAAGCCACTTGTAGAATGAAACACTAAGACAAGCAAATGAACTATTTGACCTACTGCAGCTGAGCTCTACAAATACTAAGAAAATTAACCACATCAAATATTTTTTACTACATCTGAAAGGGTCCATGTAAAATACAGAAAGCTCTCAAGTTTTCTGAAAATACGTTTTATAAATTTTTCAGCTCTTGCCATCACTCGCAAAAATAAACTTTGCTGCTTTCCATTCTGATAGGCAGAATGAATTATTTCAATTTCATATGCAGCAAGTGGTAAATTAACTGAAGAGAAGCTTTGTCAACAATCTATGTTACTCTAAGTACTAGGAGAATTAAGTAGTCTGCTCCAAAAGATAGAGGGCAACCAGAGAAGTGCTGTCGTTAAGAGGAAAAATAGTAGCACTGTCTTCATAAGTAACTGCAAACAATGTTAAAAATCTCAAAATACTTCCGTGGAGCCATTTTTAACAATTATAGTGCCCTAAGTAACTTGACTTGCCCTGGTTAAATGAGACAAAAAGGCTACCTTTTTTGTATATTGAAACCCACTAACTGACACAGTAACATTATCAAGTGGAATCAATTCAACCGAGAAAAATATCTTAATCACCACCAAAGTACAGCTGACTGAGGACAGCAGCCTGAGTTATCTAAGTTTTGCTCTCATTATCAGAACAAAGAATGTGGCTGTGCTGATGAGCATTAATTATGCATACCTCTACCTGGGAGCCTGGCTTGATGGAAGCCTCGCTGCAAAACTGATTCAACCCTGCTAACAAAACAAGAACTGAGACATGGGCGCACTGATACAATTCGTTTATCTCCCCAGCACATCCAACCTAACGCCAAGAGAAGCACTAAAATGAACTAGTTTTTTGGCTGGGTGTGGAGGGGGGTGTCCTAACCGCTAACTGAGGAAGAAAGCCACATGCAAGCTCCTGCTGAAACCACTTACAGCCACCACCATACCTTTTGCGCAGTTACACGGCGTGTCGGCAGCTCCTAGGCTGCGGGGAGTGCTCGTCTCTAGAAGCGGCATGCAGCTCGGGTCCCCTCTCCGCTCTCTCCGACCGAGAGCGCAGTTCTTAGACGGCCATTTCATCCCCACTGCCCTGGCTCACGCTGCCCGCTCCAAAACTAACTCACAACTCGTAATTCCAAATCCGACGCGAAACACACTTCTTTTGTAAAAGAGAAAAGGCAGCACCTTGGATTCCCCCAATTAAGCGATTAAAAAGAGAGAGAGATGTTCTCCCATCCCTTACCGCAAGATAAGGGGCAGGAAGGCAAGAGAGGGAACCCGCAGGCCGCAATCAAAGCCTTCCCCCTTCCAAAACCCCCGCCACGGGCAGGCTCGGNGAGAGGGAACCCGCAGGCCGCAATCAAAGCCTTCCCCCTTCCAAAACCCCCGCCACGGGCACTCGGGACCGGCGCCAACTCACCCCCCCGGCGCCCGGGGCGCGGCCCGCCGCCTCACCTTGAAGTAGATCTCGTCCACCACTTCGTGGTAAGTCTTGAGCTCGTAGAGCTGCACCTTGAAGTAGGGCGACGAGAGGATGTTGGTGAGGATCATGGGGTTCAGGTTCATGGTCTTCTCGTTCCCCCACAGCGGCAGCACGTTGCCCTGCTTGCCGGAGGCCGCCGGCTTGGGGGCTCCGCTCTGCAGCTGCTGCTGGGTCGGCGGGACGGCGCCAGGCTGGTGCTGGGCCGCCTGCTGCCCCTGGCAGTTCCCGGCGCCGACGGCGGGGCTGTTGTTGGCCATGGCGGCGGAGGGCCC
>VYZM01015646.1:36698-77702 GCA_013398915.1 Dromas ardeola
GCTCCGCCATGCCCCTCGCGGGCCCGCGGCGAGGGAGGAGCAGTCTTTGGGAGGGGGCCGGGGCCGGGCTGGCGCCGCGGGCCTGAGGCGGCCCCGGCCGGGGAGGCGAGGGCTGAGGCGGCCGCGGGCTGGCTGGTGCGGAGCCTGGGGAAGGCCGGGAGCGTGTGGGGAAGAGGAGGTGGGTGCCTGGGGGCTGGCTCCTCTGACGGTTACTGGTGAGGGGGTTGCAGCAGGTTCCTTTGGCTCCTGAGGAGGCAGGTGACTGGCCTGAACGCCAAGCCCATTTACTGGTTTTGTACGTTATATATATATATATAAATATGTATTTATGCTTATGTATAGAAGACCTTATGAGGGCGGTCGAGTTGCCAGCAGGCTCAGCCCAGACGCGGTGCCCGTTAGACCTGCTCATGAGCCCTGGGCTGTGGCTGCCGCCTGCGAGGATGGCTCCAGAAAACCTGCCTTTGCTTACGTGATTCCTGTGGAGTTCATCCATCATTCACTAGGGGCTTATTTTTAGGTTTAGTGAGGATATTTCTTGTTAAATATGTATGTGTGCTAAAATGTAGTTTTTAATAGAAGGTGGGAGAGTTGGAAATGCAATAACGGTCATTACTGTCATGCCATGTTGAATTATGTTAGATTACTTATAAAATGCAGGCACTAATAACAAGGTTTAGCTCAGTAAATCTAAAGTTAAGGCCTAGCAGAACCACTCTTGCACAACAGAGTAATTATTAGGATATTTCCAGCTAGTTGTTACGTTCTATTGAGCCATACATATACAAATATGAGTCTGAATTGTAAGATAAAACAAATGATTGATGAGAGACAAGAAAGCAGGCATCTGAGCGAGAAGTAATTTATTTTTCTGCATTTGCAGAGAAGCTAAGGAAGATCAAATATGTTGTAGTTGTGTGAACACTATATAGGTGTGCTGGATGGAGAGTGACAAATTATGAAACTTGCTTTTCTATGATTGCATATGATTTATAATTGCTTATAAAAAGCTTATTTACATCAGTATGTGTGGAGGGAACAGCTAGTGCCTAATTTTGCTAATTCCGCTGTTTTTATCATTCTCTGAATAAAACTGAGATCAAGTCTACCCCTGCTTGATTGTGAATTGAACACCACTGAAAACAGCAAACTGTGCAGTTGGATATATTACGAAGTACTTCAGAAAATACAAGTTAACTTTTTTTACTTTAGCATTAACAAAATATTATGGATGAGAACTTTCAAGAAGAACTGTTTACAGGAATTATTAAATTTACACCTCCTTTATACAAGCAACGCTACCAGTTCATTAAAGATTTAGTGGGGAAATACAAACCTAAGAAGGTTGGTATGTTTTGTCTTTTTATGTTATAAATTTGAAAAAAGTTAGCATTAGGAATCTCAGGAAGACAGGAAATGCCTAAATAACCTGCTGACCTTATTACCAAACACCAGTAGTGGATGAGCTATTGTTAAAACTTGGAATTGCCTTAGCAGACACTTGATGATCATGTTGTGTTTTTCTGGGGTGCATGTAATTAATGTTAACTGATGTGAAGAGGGGAAGATCTAAACAAGAAAAATGCCATAGCCTGTTTTGGAGAGTAGGTGGCATTCTGGTTTTAATTTAATGCTGAGGAATTTTGGTTCAAGCTGCTTTCATCAGAGTTTGGTTTTGCTTTCTAGAACCGTTAGTTCCATATACAGCATCAGGTTTTCCTCATCATTCCTATGGATGTTCTCAGATGAGAAGTGACATTAAGGGTGTGGGATTATGCGAGACTAACTCTCTTCTGCTTTCCCAAGGTTTTCACCCCCTCCTGTTTCCTCCTCCCCCCCGGCTCCCCCAGTATACCAGGGCTCTTGTTTTGGTACTCATCTTGAAAAGTTAAATTATTTAAGTAACAAACATTGTTTGCTCTTTTCTAATATGTCCTCCCTCCCAGCACCTCCTTCCGCAACGTAAAAAGTTGAGAGATACCTCTGTCTTCAGTGTTTAACTCTGATGTTAATGTTTTAGGGACCATGCAAGAAATCAATGAGAAATGCACCTGCAGTGCACTCATGTAATCATACTTCTGGTAGCTAATAAAAATCTAATCCAGTCTATGAGATTATGGTGCTATAATCTGCTTTTAACTAGAATATATTCAGGAGTATTGCATCTGTATTTAAAGATTTGAATTTTCTGATTTAGGATGTGAAATCGGTTGGGTGGGTGTAAACTTTCTGTTTACCCACAGGGTAGAGGTAAGCTGAAGAGAAGCAGTTCAGGATTTTCACACTGAGTACTGAGCAGCGTGCTTCAGCCTTGGTTTAGCCTGAGAAAGAACAGCAGTTGTGTACTCAACTACCTTTCAAGCTTACAGAAAAGAATATCTATTATATATTCGACTTGGTGGTCTGAATATCCCCAGCCTTCCCCATGGAAACGTTAGACTGAGCCTGTAACTTGTTTTATGCAGATCCTTTCCTGCTAACCTCGCTGCTGGTGAGCCTATTACCAGTGTTTTGGATGGAGCGTAGGCCAGTGAAAAGCTGGTGAATGTGAAAATTGCTGCAGCTTTAATACTTAAAAATCATACCTTACAGGTTAATCCATTTAAAACGTCTTGTAGGGTCTTGGTATACATTTTTTAAAAGAATTTTCAAATCCATGTCTATCTTGCCTGCAACTGTAAATTTTAGTTATGATTGTGAAATGCTTTATTTTATCATTAAAATGTTATTTTGACCTAAATATGGAAATTTTATTTTATTAAAGTCTCTGAAATTACTTGGAAATATGCCGCATTTACACATAGTTTAATATCTAATTTACAGGTGGCAGATTTAGGATGTGCTGACTGTACTCTTCTCTGGATGCTGAAGTTCTGCAGTTGCATTGAAGTGTTAGCTGGGCTAGATATCTGTGCAAGTGTAATGAAAGAGAAAATGTAAGCTCTTGCGTTGTGTTAATTTAAGGTTTGTATTTGACTTGATCTAGTGGCATGTTACATCATTTCTTGTCAAGAATTTCAAAGTGAAGGTAAATGCAGAAATACCATCTAGGTGAATGAGGAGCTATCCATTGTTGTTACTCAGTTACGCTGCACCTGTGTCTGGGCATTACTGCACTGTCGATGCCCTTAACATCAGCTAATGTAGCAAAGGTCCAAGTCATGCAATGGCCCTGAAGGTGTGTACATCTGAGAAATACGCTGTTTGTAAAGGTATTAACATGTTGCATTAGTAGTATCTGTTTATGCTCATACATGACATTACTGTGGTATGCAAATCTGATCTTTTTGAAATGTTCATGTAACTCCTTTTTTATCACTGCAGTGGGGACTTCGTTCTTGTTAATCTTTTTGAAATGGGAATGTTTTGTATCTGGCTTAGAAGGCTCTAAAATGTTAATTTTACATGATCTTTGAAGCATGGGGCAGTCTGCTGAGGAACACCAAAGTTTCTCTCTTGGAAGTTGATTAATATGGTTTCAATGAATATGTAGGATTTAGATGCCAACATTATCACTTGTTCTTTCTCAAGAATTAAAAAAAAAAGTAGCCTTTTATTATATTTAATGTTTATTGTGTGTGTTGTCTGATGCAGTATTTCAGAATGAATTTTGCACATATATTTTAGTTCTCAGTCTGTTTTATTTGAAAAAAAAGGTTAATATGCTTGTCAAATAACTTCCCCCAAAACTCTGTAAAGCGTGTCTAAGCCAGACTTACTGTGTTTCTAGAGTTGAGCTACCATTGGAATTTACAAGTGGCTTTGCAAGTGGCTTGAGAGTATAGTGGAAATTTTTGTAACCATGAAGAACAACTGCTGGATTAGCTCCTCTGCTCTTCCTGTCCTATTGTTGATAGTCATAAAAAGTGTTAGTGTTAGAATTCTTTAAATTGTTTTTTTAAAATCCCTGTGAAATAGTTAACTTTTTTGAGATTTACAAGGTGTCTATTTAGGGTGTTAGCTAGTTCAGTTACATGCACAATTTGTCTTGTCCTAAGTTCCTTTCTCTGACATCATGTTTTTAATACTTTTGTAGGCATAGGTTGTCTCCTCTTCCTGGTGATTATTTGCAACCGTCTGAAAGGTCCCTAACTGTTACCTTGCATCATGGTTCAGTTGCCCATAAAGATCCTTGCATGCTTGGTTTTGACTTGGTAACATGTATTGAACTGTGAGTATTAGGCCAACATACTGCATTTTTACAAGTTCATTAGGGTTCAGTTTGGAATCTTGTCCATACTCTGAACAGACTTGAGCAAACCTTTCAAGTGGAAGAGTAGCAGAATGTGACATCTTCTAACTTGTGCTTAAATTAACCATATGAAGAAATTCAAGTGGTGCTAGCTTATGGTGGAAAAAGGATATTGATGAAAAAGTACAAAATGCACGAGGAAATGTTCTCAGACAAAGACCTCTAAGCTGCCGCTGAGACACAGTGCCAGTGCTAATATTGCAGAGCTAGGCTTAAAATTACAAGATATAGATACGGGTTTGGGGTTTTTTTTTTTGACTTGTTAAGAAGATTAAAAACACCTTACTATATTTCAAAGACATACAAAAATTTATCCTTTACAGAATAGAGCACCTGGAACAATCAGAACTAAAGAAGTTCCCTGAAGTGGTGTTTGGTTTCATGTCTCCAAGCATAGTTGTGATCAGTACTCCAAATTCTGAATTTAACCCTTTGCTTCCAGGAGTGACTTTATTCAGGCATCCAGACCACAAATTTGAATGGAATAGAGCGCAATTTCAAAGCTGGTAAGTTTACTGACCATCGTATGCAGACAGCTTTGAGTGTTCAGTAATGTGAGAAAGGAATAGCTATACATTTTCAGAATGGTTTGTGTATGTGGTTTGGTGTCAGTGGAGTTTCGTGCCTACTGATTTGCTGAAACATTTCTTTGCTGTTATAAATAGTTAAGTGTGCTCTGTGGGTTTTGCATTTTATGATGGTTGTTAAGTTGGCTTGGTTTTACTGTAACTGCTCTGCAAAAAATATTTATTAATTAATTAACCTTTTAACATAATAATACCCTGCTATAGAAATGCTTCATAAGAACATAAGAAATGTGCTCACCATGTAGGGCGTGTAATCAAAGCACTCAGTTAGTCCAGACCTTTCTGTAAGAGTATGCCAGCAGACTTACAAAATAATCACAGCAGCAGAGCATGTTGAATAAAGTTAAGGATAGTGTAGTGGGTCATGGCACAATGAAAGATTCTATGCAAAACATAGGTACGTGAGAGGGTTGCATGCAATGTATCTTACTCTAATATCAGTAGATACAATAAAAACAAAATAAAGACGGAGTGGGATTTATATCCTGTAGTAACATTCAACTCTTGGGCAGTTGTGGGAGAAAATATATGGTACTGTAAAGGATGCCATACTTCAATAGCCAACTCTTGGTCAGAAATTGTATCTTGGAAGATTTGCCCCTTAAATTAGGCTTTCTGCCACAGACTTTAAAAGTATGCAGTGATTTTTTTGAGTATATAGTTTTGCAAAACTTGAAGCGTATATTTTTCCCTAAATAATGATACTAAAACCTGGGTGCATCATTAGCTAAAGGATTAATACCTTGGAGACCATTTATGTTCCTTAAAGTACATGTGGATTCTGCTTTTGGATATAGGTGTATTAAAAATAGCGATATCACTGAAGGAGTGATATTTTTTGAGCTGCAAACATGAGAAAGGCTTTACGTTTGTGCTGTGAAATACAAGTATTGCAATATTCTTTAAAATACATGAGATGTTAATTTACTTTACTACTTTTTCATGGAGAATGATGCAGGTAGGTAGTGCTGTTTTAGTTCCCTGACTCATCACTTTTTTTACAGTGGCTGATGTACAGTACTACAAGACTGGTTTTCATTTAGATGTCATGTACATTGTTGTAACCTTGATTAGGCAGACCCTACTCTTTATACATTTACAACAAACCTCACTTTTTCTTTTAACTGGTCTCTTTTGCTTTTGGGGTGTGTATGGGTTTTTTTGTGGGTTCTCAAATAATTTTGTTCTCTAGAACTGGTAGTTTTTAGCTCACTTTCAATGCGTGTAACGCAGCAAGTAAGCAACTGTGAACATGCGTATTCTATGCAGATATTTTAGAATTAACCGTAATGTTTGGTTGCCTAAATTAGTGATACTAAATGATTCGGACTATCGTAGGCATATGGTTAGAGCACTGATTCAGCAAGTTTTAACGGTGCTTATCTTCAGGCATGTGAGTATTAGAGAAATTAAGCTCAGGCATTCACAGGCTTAGGGTCTTGCTTCTGTTAGAGAATGTATGTTTATCACATTAAAAGATTAATATTTAGTATGATTGGAATAATTTGTCTTTCTTAGGGCTCTAGAGACTGCTAGACACTATGATTATTCAGTGGAATTTACTGGTGTAGGACACCCACCAACAGGAATGGAGAATGTTGGGTTTTGTACCCAAATAGGAGTGTTTGTTAGAAAATATCCTCAAGCCAGTGAATCCGCTCAGTCTGAGAAACCCACTAAAGCAGCTTACAAAACAGTAAGTATTATTTTCTTCCTTTAGGAGGATGAAAAAAGAGTAATGTTTTCTATGACCTGCTTATGAAGGTGTTCTTACTGTGGTCTACTATTGCTATCCAGTCTTGGTTCCGATTAACACACATTATTAGGTCAAAAGAGTCTTAAGTCCGTGATTTGCGTTTCTATTGTATAAAGGCCTTTAACTCCTAGGTTATTTGCTAAATAGCAGTCATTCTTACTCTAACATACTGTTATCCTTGGAATGAAGATTCTCCATTCTGCCAGGTATACAGTGACAGTATTTTTATAATTGTTCCTCTAATCATTCATTTTTTCATCTTATGGTTTTTGGCACAGACACAGATTCTTCAGATGCATAAAAAAGCATTTATAACAGAGTGTATGTTTTGAAGAACTGCCTAGTCTTGTCAAATATATTATCAGAAGGAAGGCATTTCCCAGAAACTGGATTGACTGGACCTGTTCTGTGTGGTTTGCCTTACTCAGTAGCATTTGATGTTACACCCTAATCTTGGTGTTTTCAGGTAGCCAGTTGTGCTGCGATATGGGACCCTGCCAAGTACCCTGTTCTCCGGTGGTGCACATCAAACGTTTTTGTTTTTCAACACTAAATAGCTTTCGCTTTAGATAACATCAGATAATATTTTTGTAAAGTACTCTGCTGTGTGTTGCAGTGTGTCACACCGACAAAGCCTAAATGCATCTGAGTGCCATGTATAAATCAAAGGGTGTTTTTTTTTCAGAGATAACATGAAGTAATAATGCAAAAAGAGAAATATATTGTTTTTTGGTTTTTTTTCAATCTTATGAGGCCTTAAATTATTTGTTTCAGTGAACATATTCTAGTATGTCACTTTGTTTAAAGATATATGTGTATCTTCAAGTGACTTGTGACGTGAAGTGAAATGTAAAGTGACGTTACGGGAATGTCCTTTGTAGTTTCCAAGCTATAAAGACATTCTATACATTTGAAATTTCACCTGTCATCTACTGCCCTTAATAGAATCGTTAAGTGCTCTTTAATGTTCAACAAACTTAGAAATATGTCTAGGTGACTGACAGGTACTAGATATTGCTTGTTATCTTCTGTTACAAGGTCATTGTGGAGGGAGTTTTGACATCAGTATCTTTCGAGTTTAAACAAGAGTGTTATATCTTATGTGTTTTTTATCAAACCTGGACTATCAAATTAATTTTTATTTTATTATGTAACTAATTTACAGGAATAAATCGACATTTCAAGATGTAATCAGGAAGTAAGAAGACATAGTTACAGACTGTGGAACTTCATTGGTAGTGTGTTGGTATAAAGCCCTCCCTAGTAAACTAGTGGGAATGAGATTGCCTGCCTGGTTACATTAATTGCCCTGGCGTATAGCTCAGTGTACAACACACTACAAGTTCACAGATTTTGATGTCACAATTTATTTTTTACCATTCTGTGCATCTAGGAGAGCATATTTAATGTTTTACTCTGGAAACAGAATGAAAGACATAGCTGCAGTCCTGTTTTACAGATGAGAGTTCAGAAGTAGTTTAGAATCTACGTAGCTATGGAACAGTCCCCAGAGCCTCATGATGAGTAATGTGGAAAGTGAGCGAATGATTCAAAAGAATTCAAGAATTGCAGGGCTTCACCTTGCCTGATCTACAAGTAGAGGTTGCAGATAAAAGCCTGATTTTTTTGAAGTTCTGTTAACTTATCTAATTGGCATTGTGGCTGTAGTACATAAAATCAAGTCATATTGTCTAGTTTTTCTGTTATCTGAAAACATTTAAAGTAATAAGCAAAACAGGATTGAATCAATTATGTTCACGTTTTAGAAGCTCTTTTTAATAAGCAAATGTTAAAATCTGAGCCTATGTAATGATAAACATTTTATGTGTTCTTGTATGTTCTAAAGGTCTTCAAAGCAGTGTATCCAAGTCTTAAAGATGAGAAGTACTTGCAGAATGCAGTAGTCAGTGAAGTTATTTTCACAGCACAAATCATTAAGCAAAGTTTGCTGGACCATTTAGTGTCAGAACATGAGGAGCATAATGATGATCCTACTGAGAGGAAATCCAAATTCCAACCTTCAATGAACTGTTTTTCAGAAGATCTTGGAAAACTGATTGTTGAAAAAAGCATGGAACCATTTGTCAATGGAAATGTGGTTTATATACCTCTTAAAACAATCTTTTCTTTTCCCAAAGTGAATCGACTTTGCGGTACCTTTGAGAAGTTATGCAAGCTTATTGCTGGCAAGCTCACACTCAGCAGTGACGGTTCTGCTGTGATGTTCAACGCTGAACATGAAAATGAAGAGAATTAGATCACAGATTCCTCATACAAAGTTCAGTTAAAGTAATTAAAGTATTTTTTGGAGGCTGTCAGATGGTGTATTCTGTATGTTAACTAGAACCACAAAATCTTTTCTAAACCTTCCAGCATTTGTCCATGAGCACGTCCCTCATTTAGTGAAGATGAATGCTTCTGACAAAGATCGCAGTAACTCATAAGAGTATCAGGGGCTAAAAGGAAAGAATTAATTCCTGTGAAGAAAAATTTTAAGTTTTTCTGTTTGTTTTCTGTTCCAGTATTGTAGCTATCATGACTAGATTCTTTTTGGTAATCTTTAGTTAGCTCCAAGGATAGTTGATGGTAACACAGAACTATGTTGTTGTGCTGAATAATATGAGTCAGACATAGGTCTAGGGCAAGTTTTTTCTTAAGAGAATAAAATTTGTGATGCCTTTTTCAAGATGAGCACAAACTCAGCTTTTGTGAAAACTAAATACTGTTCCAGACAAATTGGAATATGCCACAAACATTTATAAGTCAGTAAATTCAACACTGGGGAAGAGTGCCATGATGTTGAATATAAAGGGGCGGGGGAGATTTAGCCCTATTGTTTTATCCAGTTTCTTGATAACTGCTACTTGGGAAACAGCTTGCATACTGTAACTTTCCAGAAGCTAAATTTAATTAATTTGAAACTGGTATCTTTGACTATTCTGTTTTTGAAAAAATAATTAAAAAATTGGTCATTGTGAATGTTAAAATGGTCTCGGTTTACCCAAAAAAAGTTTGCTGTTTTTTCACATGCAGCTGTTGTCTAAAAAGTCTTCACAATGTATTCAGCAGAAATGGAAAGCAGAGGTGATCTAGGTAAGAGCTTACTGGTTTGTGCAGGATGACTTTTTCTCAAGTAGAGCTGAATTGTATATATAAATGCACAGTAAACAAATATTAAATGATGGACTTACGAAGACAGAAATTTTGAAGGATGTACAATATTGGCTTGTTCATACAGGATTAATGAAGCAACATACTGCAGTTCTCTTTAAGTTTCTTTGTGTACCCAGATTTTTTTAACCAATTTTCATATCTCAACTATTTCTTATAAGTAAAGAGATGGTTAAAAGGCGTCATTCTGTGTATGTTTCACAATGTTGTTGGCAGCTTTAAATGAGCTAGTATTATCAGAACTGACTTCATGTTTGTGAAACATGAGAGTTTCACAACTTTATGAAAATAAAAAATTTTGTGTAAGGGCTGACTTTCTTTAAAAAGGTGGCTGCATTCTACTGTCTAAATTTTTGGAATTCACTTGAAATTATTAAGGTAAAAGATCAGACATAAAGAGAAAAGACAGCTGCGATTCTCTGAATTGAGAAGTGGTACAGAATCTATAACAGGTTGAGTTCTAGGAAAAAAAGAATGACCTGCAGTGCTCTGTTGGACTAAATGATTAAAAAATGCTTAGGTAGTAAGCTTTGTGGGAGATTTTTTTTTTCCTCCTACAACAAATAGACATGTATTATTAATAATTTATCACAATATTTATAATTTTAAGAATTAAAATTCATCTTTAATATTATATTTAAATGCTTTTACTTTTTTTGACATTGTGATATGAACGTGCCATGGTTGGTATGTAAAAATTAATGTAAAATTCAAAATTGGTACATTTTCTTTGGACGCTAATAAGCATAGCTGTTTGGGAATAGCATTGTGTTGTTATTAGAAAATATCTCTGCAGTTCAGTATATGGTTTACTATAGTTATAAGATTTTTGGACCACAGAACTTCTTTCTGTATCATTTCTTTTTGAAACATTATATCATTAGTGTACTTCATAGCATGATCACTTTAAAATGAGGAAAAGGGAAGAGAAGGAGGACCTGTCAGATTTGGAATATTTGCTTTGAATTTTTTATTGAGTAACATCTGATTATGGGAGTGTCTTATGAACAGAGAAGACTCTATATGAATACATACTTGTTTTTCCTCAAAACATTATACCCTTAAGGCTTTGTAGTTATATTTGGAAAATGGTTAATGTGAATATTTGGTGGACTGATACGAAGGGGCCTAAACTGTCATCCGGCTTTTAAGGGGTTCGTGGATCCTCTCCCTCTTCTTTGTAATGGGGTTTAGTTTTTAGTGATAGCTAGGGCAAATATTAATTCTTACATTCTTGCTTTTGCCTTTCTTGGGGAAAATCTGAAGTCAAACTACAGATGTTTGGCCCTCTCTGTTCACAGTGTTCCTTAGTACGTGTGGACTGAAACTGAAGACGCTATTACATGTCATATACTGAAGTGCTATTTGAAATATATATGTTTTAATTGAGATGGCTAGCTTTTACTAAAACAAGATAATGCTCTTTTGTGTGCCAGCTGTCCATGTTTCCACTGGCTTAAATAAATTTTAATCAAGACTTTCTTTAAAGTACTGAATTAACTGTCTTTTCAGGAGCAGTTAAACCCTCTCACAGGATTCACTGTGCACAGCTCTTCATTATCAAGTTGGTCTTTTGAGTAAACTATTATGACTATTTGTGAATAAACAGAGTATTTATTGTGTCCCATTTAAACTTGCAGTTTGACAAAGGTCAATTCTGATGTCTCAAATCAGGATGCTGAAAGAAAGTTTATGATGATGAAATGTTTTAGACTTGTGGCAATATCACTGACCAGGAGATGGCACACATCTCAAAACAGATCAACCTTAGGTTGTTCAAAACTGTAAAATCCAAATAAAGTAGATCAAAAAAATCCCACCACAAAACAAAAAGAAACCAAACAGTACAGTATCCTGAATATAAAGGAAATAATTTGATAGCTATTGAGCAAGTTCATAGGGATTGATCATGGTCAGAATAGCTGAACAGAATGTTTTCTGATCCATGTTTTAAATTAATAACAAGGTGAGGAAGTGGTATAAATAAATTCTAAAAATATCCCCTCATTTATTTTAATAAATAAAAAACAACTGCCTAATTGTGAGAGCCGGAGGAGTTAATTGTCTGTCTCCACAGAGATTTCTCAAACAAATAGATCTCACAGCCAATAAACTTCTGATGTGTTTCAGTCCTGTCTCACATGGGTTTCCATGGTATTAGGCTCTATTCCAAACTTGTTACCATTACGCTGATAAATGATATTTGGAACATTCAGTTACAGCTGGGTTATGTGTAACTTGTAATGGTTACTTGGTGGGACTTTTTTGGTTTTCTATTTAAATTGAGTAGAAGAAACAAGAAGGGGCTTCTGAAATGACAGAAAAATGGTTATGCAAAAGTTCTTTGCACTTTCTTCCTCATTCACAAAACAAACACACTTTAATGCAGGCTTGTATGCAAGCAGTTCACTGGGACCATCCCCAAAATAAAATGCACTGACACTAGCATATATGCAAGTGAGGATACCAGGGAAACATTAGTAGAACATAAGACAATTAAAAAAAAAAAATACCCCACAACTAGTGCCTTCTTTACAAGTATATGAACAGTTTTAGTTGTGATTGGAAAGGTAATGCATCCAGCTCTGAACCTAGGCAAAGCTTTGCGAGCACGTGCTTAGGGATTTCCCTTCAGATAAATAAAAAAATGTTACTTAATTTCTAGTTTTTAACAAGGAAGAAACAAAATGAAAATAACCTGTCCCACAGAAATGTTAACAAATTTTTTTGCCTTTCCCCTTCTTCTTGGCAGATCCTGCTGAGAGTCCATGCATGGAATTGAATCAACTTACCTGTTACAGAAACTTGTAGCGGTGCAACAGGTGGGAAGAAGAGAGCAGGCAAGAACAGGGAGAAGGCAGAACTACGTATTTTGCCTCAAGAATTAACAGAAAGTCATTTTTCCCTATGCTAATCTTTGTGGTGTTGTCTTCCCATGTCAGAAGGTCCACAAAATGCACCTAAGTGTTCAGTGGCAGCATTTGAAGTTCGGGTACTTCGTATCTCTGCTTTTTTTCTTCCTTTTTTTCTGTAGTAGTAAAAGAAAATCTTTTCCCATACCACAGTAATGGCTTTGCCTTGGTATATTACATATGTACCTGCAACAGTGGTGCATAGCCTTATTTTTATTCATGAGATGTTTTCCTTACAGATTAAAAAAGAACTATGTCTCAATGATACATTTTCCTTACAACATATACGTCACTAAAACAGTGTGAAAACACAGAATTAGAAAAAGCAAAGCATTTGAAAAAAATAATTGCCTACTGATTATATTTGCAGTTGCTGGTATTCAGTAAGGTGACTAGCATCTGTGCATGTTTTATGTGAGGCCCTTAACCGGAGGACTTGTTTGATGATGAGATTTGACTTTTCTTTTGTAAGGAAACTTGTTGATTCATAAAACCAGAAGAGAGACACAACAACCCACAAAAGGAATTCCGGGGTATTCTGCTGAAATTTTGGAAAAAATGTTGTCCTTTTTGAATGGAAAGACCGCTGAGACTGCCGTTGATTATACACGGTACAGTTACTTCTCTTAATCCTTACTATACAACTAATTGATTACTGAACTGATCTGAGTGCCAAATAATTTGTACTATAATTAGCTCCAATTTTCACCGATTTTTTTTTTTTTTTAAATGTAAGTACAGATGCTTACTGCAGCACCAAAAGGCTTGGTTATTTTGAATGGATTGATGAGAAAAGAAATGCCACAAGTAATTTGTTAGAAAAATAAGAAGGTAATTCACAAAGTTACACAAATTGAATGAGAAGTTTTAGTAGTAGTAGTAAGTCTTTACACTCAACTGAAGAGGATTAATTGTCATTTGCAAGGTGAGAAGGGACTACACACAGTGCCCTCACTTTCCCCAAATATTGCTAAGTTGTGGAGTCGGCTTAATAATTAACCTACCAATATGCCTCACACTTTAGAATTGATTCTTCATTTGTGTAAGACTGACACATTATTTTTCCTCTCCAAGAGACTGATAAATAACAATGTACTAGTAATGGTGCCATTAAATACTTTGTGGACTGGAGATGAAGTTTATTAAACTGCAGAGGTAAAGTTTGAAAAGCAGTAGAGAAACTGAAATGGACACAAACTTCCAGTTAAGATTGTCATTTTTGCATTAAAAAAAAAAAAGTCACAGTTGTTTAGAAACAGATTCCAAGCTGAAGACATGAGTTTATTTAGTGGCTGAGAGATTTGCATTTAAATACAGTAAAAAAAAAAAAAAAAAAGAACCAAAACCAACAACACATCCCGAACAGTTTACTATACGAGTCTCCAGTATTCTTATAACAGAGTTTACAAAAAAGAAAATACTACCTCTAAATATGGAGGTTATGTTCCACCTAAAAAATATGCACAATTGGAGGATCACTTCATAAAGAGTTGTAACTCCAAGTCAGAAC
The DNA here is from genome assembly GCA_013398915.1 of Dromas ardeola. Taxonomy (NCBI): domain Eukaryota; kingdom Metazoa; phylum Chordata; class Aves; order Charadriiformes; family Dromadidae; genus Dromas; species Dromas ardeola. The sequence goes on from VYZM01015646.1 coordinate 50,887, forward strand.
AATAAATTACTAGGATAAAGTTTTATTAAAAGCTTGATTTCCCTGTAAACTTCCCTGCTATTTAAAAGATCTGCTCAAGCAAGAAAATAATTGGTTTCTAGTAAACAAAATATCTAATCTACGGTAGTCAGCTGTGCCTTTTAACATAGAATACAAAACTGGGCTATGAAAATTCCCTTAAGAATTACATAAGTAGCTGTACAATGTTTTTTAGAAGTCTGTTTTCCTTAAACTATGCCCGTTTTTGCTAGTAAACTTAAGGAAGCTACCATCTAACTACTACTGGTTTTAATAGATTTGTCAACAAGCGTAGCAGTGATAAAGAGTACTGGAAGCAACTCATTTTTACAAATTTCATGCATCTTTTGGCTTGCGGTAGGATGTTTTTGGTACAAATTAATTATATAACAGGAAAGGAAACGATAATGTTCTGAGAGAGAGTTTTATACTAGCAGTTATGTAGTTTCTGTTTAAAATTCCTGTGGAGGGCAGAAATGGATAATACCACACTTCTATTAACAGCAGCTATAATATAATCTTTGTATTATTTTACCCATTAACACACTTTAAAGAGCTTACAATTAACAGTAGGAAATAAAAGTATTTAGGTACCATAACTGAGAAATAGTTCATATTAATCATATTCAATAACAGTACTTAAGCTTTAAAATCTGAAACTTCCTTAAACACATAAAAATTAGTTTAATAATTCTACTATGGATTTATGGAAAACAAAGCCTGCTTTTCCTCATTTAACCTATTAAATATAGCCTACCTATACATCAATAAAAGAGTAGAATTTTAAGCATTCAGAGCTTTCAAAAACGGCCACACTATTGGTATTCTTATTTAATCCAAGCCTTACTGATAAACAATACAACTAACCATAAAAAAATTAAGATAATTTGCAGTTTACAATTAAATACAGCGAGCCAAGCCTGCATTAGAACTGTGTCACCTAACAGATCCCTTTAAAAATTGATTCTTTCATAATTCTCAATGAAAATTTTAAGAGATCTTTCATCTTTCTTGCCTGTCAGGCAAATCACTATTTGTGCAAATTTAAATACAGTACATTGACCTTAATGTAACAGTGGACAGATAGTGAAGGAAGAAGTGTTCAACGAATCTGTTGCACAGTAAGACGTTTTCAGAGTGCAGAGTACATCTACAATAAAGTGCTTCTTTTAATAAGTTATATTGATAATAGTATAGATGTTTACCTAGTTTTAAAGCTTAAATTGCTTAGTAAATAGTTTAATCTCCCTTTATCTCCCTTTACCTCCCCAATCCCCCAAGGCCCATTCAAAACACAAGCAAAGCACTAACTAACTGTGAAGGATTAACCTACAATAAAAAGTTCTAAGTGGTAGTAAACTACTGACTAGGTTTGTAAACAGTACCATCCCATTGAATCTCAAGGTTCATGCATTATTGAAGTGAGCTTCTGTGGAAGCAGCTTTTGAACTCCAGATTTAACAATCAAGCCAGCTTTCTTGATAATACACTACCATGCCTTAGTATTTTGATGTGGAATCCCACTTGTTTTGTCACTTGCATGAAAACAGATGTCACATTTGATGCATTTAAGCCTCTAGATTTCACTTACAGTTAATACAACTAATGAGTGGCTGGTTTAGAGCTGTTTAGTTGGGTTTTTTTCAAATGGATGTGAAGTTCACCTCTACTGTTCACCCTTACAATGATGTTATGCTCAGTACTCTTAAGAAAAGGTTTTGGTTATGTTAAAACATAGTTGGGCTGTTTTGTGGAGGCCTTAATTTTGGCTTGATAGTAATTTTGGCTTGATAGAAGTAATTAGCTTCAAAAATTAGGATCAAACTGAGTAATTGATTTCTTCAGGTTCATTTAAGACTGACTTTCAGAAGCTTCTTCAGAAAAGAAGTTACAAAGTACATCACCACAGGTAATGTCCTGTGTAAAATACTGAAATCAGACTCATTTCATCACCCTTCCAAAAATGTTTCACGCAACTTAAATAGCAAGTAGTTCCACTAACATCAGGTAGAGCTCACGAATGGTATACATAGCTAAAGATTGCCTTCATACCACAGAAGATGAAGCTCTATAAGCAAGAGGCATTCCATTACTTTTCAAAACAAAGATCACATTGAGTTAATTTTGGCTTTCACAACTCTTGCAACAGAGCAAACAAAACCCGAAGTATCAATGCCAGAGCTCCAAGTTTTCCTCTTGTTTGTCGTTCTAGTCTAGCGTTTTATCACCACCTGCTCATATGCTCCAGATCCTGCTCTGAAAGAATGTTTGAAAGAAGTCGGTTCAATTCCAATTTAAATGGAAGCTGAACAGCAAGTATCACAGATCAGCAAGTTTACTGTTTTAAAGAAACCCAAACAACCAACCCCCCCCCCCCTGCCAAAAAAAACAACAAAAAAACCCCAACCAACCAGCTAATATAAGAACAGCTAAATGTGAAATGTAGAAAACACGTGTAATTACCATACCACTGAGTAACCTACAGTTTAATGCATTAAAGTGTTTTCTGTTATACTACAGTCAAAATGAAGAGTGATAAATAATGTTACTGAAAAAGAAGCTACTGTTGGACTTCTCTATAGTTCCTTAAACATTATCTTTTGGGTACCCCTCCTACCCCAGCTTTATCATATGCAGCTAATACTTTTTATATACATTTGTACATAAATAGATAAATGTCTCTAAAAAACAGTAATGATAGTCTTCTTACGTTAAGATACAAGAAAAACATCTTCCAGTCTTTTGTTCACGCTGAATTGCAAATGCACAGTTACAAAACATCTCACCCCCACATGACAGAGCATAGTGGGTTGTTTTACATGGCAAATTGCAGTACTATGTCAAAAATTAATAGGGCAAAGCTCTGCCTTAGTATAATATTCTGCCTGGATTCTTCTGGCAACTGAATTAGGACAGATCTCTCTATACTACTGTAGTGTGCTCTGTAACCATACACATTATTCTGGATAGAAATTAGTGTGCCCAGTTTGCAAATAAGACAATGAATTATCTTTTAACCATCAGTATTGCTTGCTTGTGTAAAATGTATTTGTTTTATAACTTCTAGCACATTATCAGCTGCCTTTATACCTAATTCCAGAAGTACTTGCTGAAATACTAATACTAATTTTTTGAGATAAAGAAAGAATTACCCTGGACTGCAGAATCATGGTATTAGAGCATATTCTTACCCGTTTTTAGTGTTTTCTCATCTGAGAAGACTCTAATACATTCAGGTTAAGTCATATATCGGAGTATTTCAAGAGGGTTTAGATAAGAAAATATCTCCCTGGTTCTAAAACAACTACAAGAAAATAATCTGAAGCAGATTATCAAATGAGAAATTTTAGGGCTACAAATAGTTGAAAGAAGAACAAGCCACAAGCAGGAATAATGTAGCGTATGGAAACAAGAGTTGTGAGCAAAACTGAAATTAAGAAAATTAGGTGTGTTATCAGGAAGACATAAAAGTTTGATACTGTAAAGGTGGATGTGTAAAACAAGACTTTTTTCCAGCTCCAGAGAGTAACATAGTAAGTCTGTAGAGCTAAAATTTCAAACTGGTGCCTGTTTCCTGTGTCCATACCGAAACATTGCTTGTATCTGAAAACTTTGGAGTTGAGAGTCTTCAGAACCTCTGAAACTTATCATTCTTGTGGCTGATACATCAGTTTTATTTTGGAACTAACCTATGTGTTTTGTTTTAAAACCTGACAATCAAGTTCTTTTGATGCCTTCAAATTATACAGAATAGAAAGATACAAAGATCAAGAATGTACATGCAGAATAATTGCTGTATAAAATGCAGTTTAGTATTGCCTATGGATTTGTTGTTTAGGCTACATACCTGTTAGGTAGATGATGGCTTCCAAAAGAAGTGCTTCCACCAGGGCCCACAAATAATCTTAAACCTTCTTCTAAAAAGCAAGGGAATTAACACGTTAGCTTCCTTTAATGTTGCCCTAGCTAAAATGAAGTAATTTTAAATCTACCAGTCTTGTAACTGATAATTTCAGATGCAAATGTTTTAAGTAACGAAGAACCAAACTTCACATGGTATAGGTTGGAAGAACTACCTTCCTCATAGATTTGCCCCAGCTCTTTTCTTTTCAGGCTTAAAGTAATTCTCTGGGAAAGTTACCCAAGTCTTGCAAAGGTCTTTTCAACTTCTAGGAGACACGATGAAGCAGAAAACGTAGTGATTCATATGCACAGTCCGTACAATTACAAGCAACAGGGACTGTGAAGAGAGTGGATTTTCCTAAGGCTTGTCATGTGCATCAATTTTCCCTAAACTCCCTTATTTATCTCCATACCTTCTGCACTTGAGTCTAAACTGAAGTCTTGACTCTGGAGTATTTTTTCAACTATATCATCAGCATCAACTCTGGTAGCATCAACCCTCTTCAGCTGTGACTCCACAGAGTCTTGCTTTACAGGATGTCTGCAAAAATAAATATATTTAGAGCTCTTAGAAGTGATGTAGTAAATTAGGTTTTACTTCTGCTAGATAAGGCTTTCAAAGTTAAGTGTACCTGCAGAGTTTTTCTGATGGTGCATCTTTAACAGATGTATCAATATTAGCTTCGGTTACTTTTGGCTCAGTCTCTTCACATGGCTCTAGAATACTTCCAATTCCTGTTGAGGTGCTACCCACTGAGGTGTTTCTCCTGTGGCAGAGTTCAGACAGACTGGATGATCTAGAGTGACATGTGCTATATCCTGTTGGGAAAGTGCAGGAGGGCTAGGTTAGGTATGTTGTTGACAGCCAAGGTCACTTGTATTTTCACCATCCTGAAAGCAGAATTTGTGTTTTGTCTTCTCACAAAGAGACTTCAAAAGCCTTATGAATGTATGTGCGTACACCAACTAGCCAATTTATTTTGCGTTTTGTATTGTAGCACATCTTTTTGTTCTAAATAACTCTTGCCTCCTAGCAAATATAATGACTTGGTATCATTAATTCCCCTTCAGCTTTTAGAACTAAGGCTCCATTTGTAAGTTATTTGTTTTCACACGTGGAAGAGGAAAAAACCTCATTTGGATATGTTAATTGGATGGAGCTAAGGGAAAAAGCTGTCTCACATCTGAACAGATCATTTATTGTGCTTTGAAGAGGGAAAAAATGTTACCCTCCCCACACCTGAAACTCCTAGGAAAAAGCTTTCAACTTCAAACCATTGTTTGTGGGGTTTTTTTTAAACACATAAAATATACTTATTTTCTATAGTCCAAAACCGTGACAGTAAATAAATCCCAACAATTCGTAATAAAATTGTTAACAGATACCTGACAGTTTTGACTGCTGACTTGCATAGCTTGATGTTCTGGAATGTCCACATGCACCAAGTTCATCTGGGACTGAGGCACTCTTTGATGAGACATCTGCAACATGTGCAAGTCAGATACTGTTGTTAAAGCCAGCTTTGTTATTACTTTGCCTGTAATCTTGATTAGACTCAAGTGTCAGATTTCCCAGAGGGATTAGGGACTTGACACGGGTTTTCTACAAACCCTTTGAAGATTCAAGTGCTGCAAAAATACTGTGTATGTTTACAAATATGTGAGTGTTTTTTTAAGGAATGCAAAAAAAAAACAAAAACAAAAACCATCATAGGTTTCTGAGTAAAACAGAGAGTACCATTGGGTTAGAAAGATTTGTATGAAATGTAGTTTTACATTTGTCTACAGTGTAGATATCAAAGACATCGCCATGCTTTCCAGACTACCGTAGTGGAATGGTGTGCTACGTGTTTTCTGGATGAAAAAGTAACTGTGGTTAAGACAACTTAAGCTGTGTGTAGGGTAGAAGCTAATAAACTGTGTAAGAGCCAGAAGCTTGTAAAAAAACCCAAACAAACAAACAAAAAAACCCAACAAAACCACCACCCCTCCACACACAAAAAAACCCCCCCAAACCCCCAAATTTCAACCCGTAATTTTAAACAATACTTAGAACTTTTACCATTCAAAATGTACTCAGTTGTGCATATCCCTGTGATTCATAAGTTGAAAATCAAGGGCCAAATTAAATGCTCAGTCAGAGTACAAACCAAAGTAAATCAAGAAATGTGTCACACAGAAAATAAAAGATTTTAAATGTTAAAAAGAAAGCAGGCTATCAATCCAATTTCTGTTCTTTCTTTCAATTAAATAAACTGTTACAAAAGTAAAAAACAGAGATTCCACTGATGCTATCTAGAAGAGTTTGTCTCAACAAATAACCAAGAAGGTCCCTTTGTGGGCCAACTGTCAGCATCCCTTGAAGCTATGAAGCCAGTTATAAAAGAATTGAGAAATTAAGAGCATTATTTTGTACCTGCTATGCCCAGATGCACAACTTTTAAGTTTTCTCCACCTTTCCTGTCTTCATGCAAAGATTCTGATTCTCCAGCAATTGTTATAGACATTGCTGTGGAAGGAGGCCTGTAAGAAAAAGGCGGTTAAGATTTCCTGAACTTTTGTTGTAATCCCTCCAAATTGATCAGCACGGATTTTTCTTTTTAAGTAAATTGGCATAATTCATACTGTGCTTCAAGTCAATAGGCTTGTAACTTTTTTTCTGAACACATGCTGCCTAACCCCCTGTTAAAAAAAAGGGGGGGGGGGGGCAGGGGGGGAACAAAACAAAACCCAAAAGCTTTTGCTGTTGAATTTAAGGGCATTTTACAGAATCCATCTGCTCAGCCCTTAGAGTCCTCCAGGCTTCTGGAGATCCTTGGAAAGGCCTTTCCTTTTTTAATCATTGGTAGAGTGATACGTGCTTATTTTGAAGTTTCTTAATTATTATTTTTTTTGAAGTGTATTAATCACAGGATAATTTACATGCTAAGAATCTATGTAATTCAGTACTTTGTGGAATACGTGACAACATGGTAAATCTAAAAAAAACCCAACGACCCATACAACAACAGTTGGCCTACTCAACTTGTGCACTGTGATATACTCCTGGCTTTGTTTCATCTCTGTTACAGTACATGAGGAGATTCTGGGCTGATAACCCTCCCACTCCTAACAAAGGGGTCTACGTTACCATCTCCATGTATTCCCCTCTAAATTCTACCTTCTGTAAGATAAAAAAAAAGCATCATATATGACATAATTTAAATTTGGTTCAAATTTAAAAGAGCTTTTAATAAAGTTTAAATGCTTATTTGAGATTATATTTTATTTTATTTTATTAAAATGAATAAACCTCTAAGTTTGTGTTTTGCTAGTGCAAAAGGAACTAATTTAGAAAATGACAAAGTGGAAGTAATCTTCTCTTGCAAGCAAATACAACTAGATGTTACGTACAGTTTTTTTAATGCATTCTAATTTTTGACTTTGGGAACAGACTCTCGGTCTGCATACGAATGGATATTTGTTGACATTTTCAGATTCGACATATTCAATAAATTAGTCACTGTTCTTATGCATAACAACATATCCCTTCTTATGTTATGTTTGAAAGTAAAGAAGGAAAGAGAAAAAGCACTTTTAGAAATACAGTGCTTGTGGGACTTAACTGCCTAACATACTTTTGAAAGCAAGAACTGAATGCCTTCAGGCACGTCACCCCAGATCAAGCATCAAGCCTTCTAGCCTTCTTCATAAAATATGTAGCTGATTCCAGATTGTGAAATTGTTTTAGGGTTTATTTTTCCTTCTACCAAGGACATCTGGATTAGATAAATTTTTTGTTCTGTTTGTGTTGAAGTTTACGTTCCAGGAAATGGTTATATCATCAGTTTAGAAGAAAATGCCAAGTCTGAATAATTTCAGCTTCAGATTTTTTCCTAGGGAGCCAGAAAACGATTTAGGTACTAATTTCAACTACTTCAGTACCACCCAGTAAAGAACAGAAACACATTGTTTTATTAGTATACAAGACTAATGATTAGTTAGTTGCCTTTGAGAAATTGTTTATCAATACCAGTGATGTATTTGCTAAGAGGTCTGACTCAAAAGTAAATGAAGAGGTGCTAAATAACTAGAGATACAGAAAAGCTTTGCCCAATCAAACAAATTCAGACAATACCCTCTTACTATTTATTCAGTAAGAACACTGTAAAATCTCATCTTGTGCTATTCTTCTTATTGAAGGTTAGAAGAAGAGAGGAGAAAGGGCCTTTAGTGGTGCAAGGGGACATTGAAGAGTTCCTGTGGTGAATCATCTGAGCTAGACTTGTGCAGGAAACGTTTTTCAGAAACAATGGTAAGGATACAGCCACAACAGTAATGCACAAAGTCTCTAGTTGCTACAGAAAACAGTTCCCAATTACCCTAATTACACCAGAACCTATCTCAAAACAGCTAAAACCTCCAAATCATGAGTTACTTCATACTTGTACCTCAGACTTAGGAGATCAGTGCTGCTTTTTTTGGAGCTGCAGCCTCATTTCACTTTAAACACAACCTTTTTTACTTAAGGAAGATTCGGTATATGTTCACTGCTACAGATTAAGTCTGTATGAGATTATTATCTTTCTTCATTGGATTATTCAGAGGTACATCAATTGCCTATGTTAATCTGATAAAAGATGAGGTTAAATTCAGTTTATGAGAGTATTTTGAATAAAAAACCTAATCCATACTTGAAGTCAAAATGTTTCAGTATAGCAGTTAGTAAGCAAGCACCATATCTTTGCAACGGAAGATATCTTTGATCCATCATAAGGTCTGAAAGTATAAAAGAAAGTTGAGAACCTACACAAAAAATTGAGATTGACATAACAAGGGTGAAGCTAGCGATTTTTCCCAGATTGTTTTCCTTAAGATCATTTTTTGTTTTCAAGTTATATGTAATACTTGGAACTCTGCCTTAGGTTGTTTTTGAAAGGGCTAACATAAGAACAAGCATGTTGTCTCAGACCAAAGGTCTGTCTAGCCTTGCATCCTGTTTCCATCAGCAGTAAACAACAGATGCTGAGAGAATATGGCACACGTCTCCTGATGTATCTCCTGAATATTCTTCCAGCACCACCTCATCTGTAAGTTAGTTTTTATACTTAATATATAGGTATTTCTATATGATGTTTTATACTTAATAGGCCTCAGTAATTTTTTATTCAGGAATTTGTCTTAATTCTTTCTTGAGCTTTTAGCATTCACAAGATGTGGTTGTGAACAAGAATGGAACAAAGAGTTCCATAGTTTAATCACATGTTGTGGGAAGAAAATACATCCTCTCATTTTGTTTCCATCTCCTACTAGTTTCAGTATAACAATGTGGTCAACAAAGTGAACTGAAGAAAAATTTGAGTTAAACTAGAACTTAAAGGATCAAATTTATTTTGAAGGAATTATTTCATTAAGCCCTCCCTCCCCCAAATATCTTGTGAGAAGTAAAATACAACTAAATTGGTTTAAACTTGATCTAGACAAAATTGCCATCTGCTGTCAGGTAGAATTAGAAAAGATTGACGTTAAACTGAAAAGCACATATACTGTGAACAACCCAGTCTACCAACATTCTAAATTACAGAAAAGCAGCAGCATTAAGAATCTTGGCAAGTATTGAGGAATTTTCCGTACTGCATTCATGGAAGCAGATTCTATACATGTCTCTCAGCCTGTCCTTAAAATGAATGGCTTTCAGGTTATTGTAAAATATCTCTTATAATATGAATGACATGTGAGAGTTCTTCACTTCCTACTGATCAGGATAATGAAGTTATGGTTAGTAAGATAGTGGTGTTCTCTGGAAATAGGAAGCTTGCCAATCGCACTGCTTCACTTTAGTTATCCACTAAGCTTGGGTGCCTCATAACCAAATGGCTTATTAGTCTAGAAAGAAGGCAACAATTTCATCTTACTCATGACTAGGTTTTTCCCTAGCATGCGTCATTTTTCTGTTCTCTGTTTAGCTATGGAGGTTAATGTGCTCTAGCAAAACATTTCCTTAACTACAGATAAAGGACAATGAGGCCAAAGGATCCTGAATATATAGCAGTGTATTTTCCTAAGCTGCCTCCCCCCTCAGATGTTACCTCTTGCATCTTTTACTAAGTTGCATAATGTCTTTGCTAACTAAATATCTGTAAGTGCTTTCTCTTGTACTAAGTCATATCACACTTCTGTTTTTTTTAAAAATAAATCTTTTAAATTCATCTGAGACTTGTGAATAAAAGGTGTAGTAGCACATATTCCAAACACAAGTATTAGTCAGATCACCCCATACCAAGTATATTTATATAAGCTTGCTGCAGGAACAGTTTGCCCATAGGTGTTTCTGTGATTTATTTTTTTTTTAATTATAGTCGCGCAGGCTAGCGGCTTGAAAATATACTAAGTATTTAATAGTAAGGACAACTATGATACTTCTAATGGTTATTTTACCATGTGAGCCATTATTCAACTACCAACCCATTTGTTTGTGCCCTTTTTTTTTTTTTAAATATTGTTGCCAGATAGGAGAGATTTAGAAATGCAAATTAGAAGTGTAATTCTGAGCATGGAATGCATGACCAAAACTGTCCCACGCAGATTTTTTATAAACTTACGTTTTAAAGCATGGGTCTCCAGACATCAGCTGCATGTTGATCAAAACCTACACATGAAGAAAACAAAACCCACTGTAAGAAAAAAAATTGAATCGGTCTGTGATATATGGTCATGTCACTAAGTTATACTTACTACAGATCTTACATTTAAGTAAAATAAAATGGCATCAACACATACGCAAATAAACACACTTATGCAAAAACCTGTATCTTTTTCTTAGTACACATGTAAACAACAAAATAGTATTTAAAGTACCATAGTTGCACATACAAGATTTTGCAAAAGATACATAGATCAAGAAGAATTTTAGAATCATTAATAGTTAAGATGGTTTCAAGGGAAAAATAAAGAGACAGGAAATCTAAAAGATTAATGAGCAAACAATATTGTTTAAAACAGTGGGTGCTGAAGTATGTTCTTTGCTGAGACTGTTTAGCAAAGTGCAAAGAACTGGTTGTGCTAACATCAGAGATAAAGTAAAACCACAAAATGTAAATAATGCTATAGGACAACAATGCATTGAGAAATCTTGTTAGCTGGGTCAAAGCCATCAATTAAAAGTTTTCTGGACAAAGTCTATGACTGTCTTAAGTCAGAAAGTGCATGCTTAAACAGTATACTCAATCGCATGAGAAATGAATCTTAGTGTCTTGGTAGGAAAAGAAGTCTTAAAAAAAATTACTTACAACATTCTGTATGTAATTATTTTCAGGTTTATGCAGCTTACTAATTTTTTTAAACTCCCTAGACTAATGGGAGAGAATGGCAGGGTGAGTTTCTTGCAAGAGCACTCACCAATTGTTACATTGATTACTATCAAATAGAAGAGGGAAAGTTCCAGGAGTCATGGAGGTGTTGAAGCTGGCTGATACATAGATAAGCCCATTAAGAGATTCAGTCTTAGAAAAGCTGCACAGGGAGTTGCCCATTCTTAAAGATATAATTGCTACATTTACATGAACGTATTAACTTTTTCATCATGTTTCACTATTCCATTTTTCAATTCCTGTTAGCATATGAATACCTTTTGAAAGCTTTTCTTTTACAGCTATCCAGCTGCATTTCAAAGAGTGGGAGAAATTATATTTTTGACTGCATGGATTTTAATGATTAAACAATGCTGATATTTTTACTTTAAATAGTTTTCCTTCTAGAAAGAGGTTCAGCAAATATGTTTTAAATTTCATCAAGTGCTTAATAATACCACTTGTTCTCTGCTTTAAGTACGATAAAGGAAAAAAATTACTTTGAGAATGGAGTTATCCTGTCTTGTATTTTTGGTATCATAACCTTCCAGTAAACAGCGACGAGTGGTATTTCCCGATCCAGCAAATTCTGCTAGATTTAGATCTGCAAAGCCCAGCTGTTAAGAGAAAATAACAAAGTTAGTAGCAAGCATATTACTAAATGAAAGTACTTGCTACATGCACAGTATTGAGGGCCACTCAACAGCAGTTTCTCTCAAATATGAGTAAGAGGATGCCCATTAAAGGGAGCGGCCCAAGGCAAAAAGCCGAAAGCAAATATCGAGTGTCAAATTCTGCATAGTTCTATTTTCAGTTAAAAATTAAAGCCTCAGGAGAGAAAGTGAACAGGGAGAGTTTTCTTTTATTTTAAAAGTAAACACATGCAGAAGGGTTTACTTTTATCAACCCTTTCAACATGCTAAATTGAAAGAAAAAAAACATTCTGGTGGTATAATACTTATACCTAGTAAACACACTGATCGAGAGTTCCAACACCACTGTGTCAACTATAATGCACATAACGAAGTCATGGGTATTAGAGTACTATTCTGGAATTACTTTAAAAGGGCATAAAAGGACAAGAAATAAAAGCTAATTCGTAGGCAAAATTAGATACATCTCAATTTACCTTTGCATATGCCTTTCCTCCTTTTAACTCCTAGAAAAAAAGAAAAGACAACGTTAAAGATACTGACTGGGTTGCTTTGTTTGTTTTGTGTTTTTAGAAAGCAAATACTAATCTTCCTTTTAAAATAGCTCAACACATATTTGCTAGGCTGTACTGTTGTCGTTTAGAAATTAGTATTAATAATGTCCTCAGTGCAGGCCAGCAGGAGACTGTCATCTTGCAGAGGCGGGGAAAGGGTGAGTGCCTGATGCCAGCCAGCATTTGGCTCTTGCAAAGTCTAGCCTCAACAGTAGGAAGTGCTGCATACAAAATTCTGGTACTTAGCACAGGTCAAGGCTTCCAAGTCTACTGCTGCTTGCCAGAAGTATCTATTAAGGGCTAACTTTATAAAGACTGATGAGCGATTCCTTTGACATCTTGCTGGTATAAGTGTTCTTTTCAATAAGAATGTAAAAAAACCCCATGAATTAGTCAAACTAAGGTGATTAATACAATTACTACAAATTTTTGACCTGACGTGCTTTCAGCTAGAATATGCTTTATGAAGCTTATCATACAATTAAAAATTAAACCAAAACAAGTGAAGAAAGAGCAGGGAAAGAGGAGAGGAGGGGAAAAGGAACTACTTACCTTCCGTACAGACACCCTGCAAATGCAAGTATCCAGAATCCCTGTTGTGGCGCTGGCACTGATTTTACACATAAATAAGAACTTTTTCTTCCAGCGGACACAGTTTGCCTGTACTACCTCCCTGCAAAGAGAGAACATAAGCTTAGTATCAGTTGCATATACGTTCAGGACCATAAAATGCAATAGGACAGCTCAAGAACAAACACTGGTTCCACTGTTCGTAGAGTGGTCACTTCATGCAAAATCTCTTCTAAGGCCTGAATAATCATCCTTCATTCTTCTCTCTGTGTAGCAAGACTAATAACTTGTTTCAAAGCTTGAACACAATATTAGATCTACAGAAAAATTCAACAGCCATGTATTTTTGCAAATGAATGAGACCCCGATTTCTCCAGTTTGCCTCAAGAGAGTGAAGTCTTCCTGAAAATCAGCTCCCAGGCATTGTCTTCCAAGCTGCTGAGCTTTGGAATGTGCTCAAGATACTGTCTTTGACAAGTAGTTTTTCAATACAGAAAAAGGGAGCATCATACAAGCAGAACTAGATAAATTTGAGGCCTGGAAAAGTACAAAGAAGATGATGTACAATAACCAGATGCAAAGTTATACACTTGGGGCAAACAAGAATTTCAGCTACATACTGGGAGCTTGCCATTTGAGAGCAATGAGGTGTCCCTGCCCACAGCAGGGGGGTTGGAACTAGATGGTCTTTAAGGTCCCTTCCAACCCGAACCATTCTGTGTGTGAATCCGTGACTAATATCTGAATGGATTTGTTCATATATGATGCGGCTGAAAAAAAAGGCAAAATGTAGGATGCTTTCAGCTATATTAATGTCATTATATAAGGATCAAATGGAACACATAATTCTGTTTGGGTAACTCTGGTTGAGCAAGAACAGACTCCAGAATGAAGAGGTACTAGAAACTCCTGTATCTTACAAGAAAAAATAACATATAGTAAAAATACACTAAGTAATTCAAACACTCTAGAGACCAAATAACTAAGTCAAATGAAAAGTGGTTAGGACCAAAATAAGGCATAACCAAACACCCATTTAAAACTGAAAATTACAAGGTCTCAAACCACAGAGGAAGTTTCTAGAACAGCCTTCAAATAAGAAAAGTAGGAGCAAAAAAAAATCTTACTGTATTTAAATACAAGGTTGGCCAGTTTGTCAATAACAGGGGACATAAGGACTGTGATTCTGAGGGACCTGCCTCAATGATCAAAAGCTCTTTTCTAGTCCTATGTTCCTAAACTCAGAACTTGGAACTGTGGAGAAACTGCTAATTTCTGCCGCTGCTCTTAATCGTTCAAGTACAGTCTTCACATGTTAAAGCAGTATTTGTCCTTTTCTTTCTCTTCCAATTTTCTAATACATACATTCCTATGTTTATATATTAATTTCTTACAGCAGCTTATTATTGAAGAACCAGTCTGAAATCTTTATCAGAGGTAGAATTCCACGTAAGCTGGAGTCAAGAGTTTATCATCTGTGGAGAAATGATGAATTGCAAGGCTCACGCAAAAGCTCCGATTTGCTGTGCTAGTGAGATTGCCAGCTACAGTGCTCACTGGCACCATGACTTCCTAAGGTAGGAATAAACTAGCCTGCCTAAAATGAGTCAGTTTAATGACCACACAGACTAACGGATTCTGATGATACAACACTGAGTCATATTCAAGCATGTGACCAAAAAGGAACAGGCTCTGTACACCCTGAGCTACCTTTTATCCGTTATGTTTTATATTGTAAACTTTCCTGTGCTTTGGAAAAAAAAATCCCAACCTGCCAGTATGTGAGTTATTTAAATCCAAAATAGAACCCGAATTCAAAAAAGACAAATACTAATAGTTACATCCTCTACTGGAAACAGGCTCAAGCAAGAAGTCATTAAGTAAACTACAGCCTTATTTGATAACTGCTAACATTTGCTATACTTAGAAGGCCTAGGAATAACTTGTAGCACTTCTGTGATAGGTGCTCAACTCTCAGGTAAAGAAAATAGTTGTCTGCTGTCAAGCAGAACACAGCTACCCAAGTGCATGGGTAACCGGGGTCTTCATATTTGCAGGTTTCATACACTGTGCTTAAAGATAACAAAATTGCTGAGAACGCTCTTTTTCTGCAGATCACAGTGGTCCAGTAACTTAGAAATGAAATCAACATTTTTTTTTTTCATTCTTTTTTTTCTAAGTAACATTTTGAGCTTATCCTAAAAACTAATAAATAAAACACCCTCTCTCACTTAAAAACACCACCACATCAAAATCAGTTTTATCTTTATCATGAGCTGTCTAGCTACAATTTTTTGCTTCAAATAGAGAATGGATATTTATGTCACTATCTTAAGTCATTAAATTCACCGTAGAATCATAGAATAGTTTGGGTTGGAAGGCACCTTTAAAGGTCGCCTAGTCCAACCGCTGCTGCAATAAGCGGTGACATCTTCAACTCGATCAGGTTACTCAGAGCCCTGTCCAACCTGACCTTGAATGTTTCCAGAGATGGAGCATCTACCACTTCTCTGGGAAACCTTTTCCAGTGTTTCACCACCCTCATTGTAAAAAATTTCCTCCTTATATCTAATCTAAATCTACCTTTTTTTAGTTTAAAACCATTACCCCTTGTCCTGTTTTAACAGACCCCACTAAAATGTTTGTCCCCATCTTTCTTACAGGCCCCCTTTAAGTACTGAAAGGCTGCAATGAGGTCTCCCCGGAGCATTCTCTTCTCCAACATCCACTTTTTACAGTTGGCCTTTGGGGCTGCGAGCACACATTGCTGGCTCACGTCCAGCTTTTCGTCCATGAGAACCCCCAAGTCCTCCTCGGCAGGGCTACTCTCAATCCCTTTATCCCCCAGCCTGTGTTGATAGTGGGGGTCGCCCCAACCCAGGTGCAGGACTCTGCACTTGGCCTTGTTGAACCTCATGAGGTTCACATGGGCCTACTTCTTGAGCTTGCCCAGGTCCCTCTGGACAGCATCGTGTCCCTCAGGCGTGTCCACTGCACCACTCAGCTTGATGTTGTCCACAGACTTGCTGAGGATGCACTCAATCCAACTGTCTATGTCATTGATGAAGATATTGAGCAGTACTGGTCCCAGTACGGACCCCTGAGGGTCACCACTTGTCACCGATCTCCATCTGGACATCGAGCCGCTGACCACTACCCCCTGGATGTGACCATCCAACCAATTCCTCATCCACCGAACAGTCCACCCATCAAGTCCATCTCTCTCCAATTTAGAGAGAAAGATGTTGTGGAGGACCATGTCAAAGGCCTGACGGAAGTCCAGATAGATGACATCTGTAGCTCTTTCCTTGTCCGCTGGTGTAATCACTCAGATACTAATGCATTAATTCTTTTAAAAATAAAATCAAGACAGACCAGGAATACCCCTTCCTCCTCATAAGGACATAAAAAAGTACCAGTAGTTTCTTTCACTGGCACATTGTTTTAAAAAAATCCCAAGGTATTTAAACATTAGTACACAATCTGGAAAAAAAAAACAAACAAACCAACCAAAAAAACAACAAACCAACTGCCACCCCTGACAAACATTATATAAAGAAAAAATTGACATATTTTAATTAAGGCAGTTTTTGTGTGAGGGAAGTTACTCCCCTCATGCTGAAAAAACCAAGTCAAATAATCAGAACATTTAACTATAAAGAGTAATATCTAAGTTTCTGAGATTCTTAGTTCAAGTGCAAGGCCTTTAGTAAATAAACAGTTATATTGATTGGTTACTATGGAAATGAACCCAGATAACTTCTTGGCAAGTGTGCCTATGCTACAGGGCATGCTGGAGAAAGCTTTCCGTTATGAGTCAGTTTCCTATGAGCCTTACAGTCACTTTACCACATGCAAAGCAAAACCAGTTGTTTTATGAATCAAAATATATCTTAGTTACCAAGATGCATTCAAATATGTACTAGGTTGTAGTGCTTTGGTGTAACTTAACGAATGCTGTCAGTAAGACCTAGACAAGAATAAAGTGAATAGACAAATATTTTAAAATACATTGATTCCAAAGTATAGTTTAAGTTACCATTAGTTTAACAAATTAAGTGTGCTTTCTTTGGAGGGACAATTTCACATTGACTAAATTTCAAATGCAAGATTTCAGCTGTAGACAAGTCTTTTTCTGTATGTATTTTATGTACTGTACACAATTGCAGTTTAGAATGCTGAATAAAAGACTTATTTTTTCTCTTCTGATCCACGAAAGAGAAAATCAACAAGAAAATCAACAAGAAAACCAACACTAAAGAAACAACAAATCCTACTCCAGTCAACTCTCATCCTAATTTGTTAACAAGTGATGGGCTGACCAGCAGATTGTTTGTTCATTTCCACATGGATAAAGGATATGAATAATGGCTTGTTTCAACAAATAGCTACAAATGCAAAAATAAATCACTTTAAAGGACCTTAAGTGTCATGGGAAAAATCCCTTCTTGCCAAATGGAAAAGCTTTAGCAGGAGAGGCTTAGAAATAAAGAAGCCAAAACTCCTTGTGGACATTTACCAAAATACTGTGTTCCACTAATTAGAAAATTGTTTACTCAAGTTTTTATCTGAATTCTAGACAGCCAATTATAACATTTATCCATACGGGGATGATTATGTTAAACGAATTGGTTTTTTAGTGATTTTAGAATCATTGGTCACCAAAGAAACAACAAAAATGGAAGCAATTTTTTCAGTTTTAAGATGCCATTCAGTCTTTATATCAGACTACTTTGATATGAAACTACTTCTAGAGATCCTTTTGGAATCAATTGGGTCAGTATGCTTCTTTATGTTAAGGAAAGGAGTGTTTGCTTAGACATCTTACAGCTTTTGGACAGAAGGTGAGTTACTCACTATAAATACCTTGAAAAAATAGCTTTTTCATTCCATAATGTTAATAGAAATATTATTGTTACTTTTTAAAGCTGGTAGTTTGATGGGAGGGTTGCTTTGGACTTCTAAGAATTGTTGAGGCAGGGTTCTTAGAGTCCAAAGTACAGTGAATAATATGTCTTTCAAAAAGTTCTCTGAGCGAGTGCAACTTTTCCACTGTCGCCTAAGTTTTGCTTGCTTCTTTTAGGGAAAAATATATCATGTTGATCAGAGAGCCCGAGAGAAGTGAGGCCGCTGCAGCTCCACTCCCCAGATCCAACCAGTAGCGAGGCTGGAGATGTATTCCTGGTAAGCACCCACCAGGCCCACACATACACAGCCAGCCACACCGATGACAGACACACAGAGCACGTGCAGAGACAGCCAGCACCAACAGCCGCATCCCACTCCCCTCTGGATGAACAGGACAGAGGTCTGCTAGCAAGACCTATATATATATATATTTATATGTATATGTATGTATGTATGGCTCCCAGGCTACGCCACCTACTCTACAGCTAGTCTGGCTTGATCCCTGATAGCATTTACAGACACCTGCACGAAGTGCTGGCACCACGGGCACAGAGGTCTCTGATTCTGTTCCACCCCAGTGGCTGGCACTTGGTTTCGCTCATCTGGTCTCTCCAGTTCCTGGCACCCAGGCACACGGGTGCTCTGGCCCACAATCCCAGGCCTGTTGCTGGCACCGAGACTCTCACTCCATTTGCTGGCACAACAGACACACAAGTCCCTGTGACTCGCCGTCCCACTCCTGTGTCTGGCACTTAAGTCCAGTCACTCAGGTTTCTCCTGTTGCTGACACCAGAGACACCCAGGCTCTCTGATGCACAGTCTGGACTGCAGTTGCTGGCACTCAGACCGCCCCACCCTCCCCACACACACTGAACAGAGCGCCCTTCACCCAGGAAAGAGTTAGGATGTAGTTTAATAAGAAGATATAATAGACTGCACTGATTAGAAACAGGGCATGGCCAGACAAATGTACCAACCAGCAAACTATTAATACCTAACCAGCCCTTTTATCCCTTTACTTCTCCATTTTCCCCCACACTTGTTCCTCCCCAAATCATCTAAATTCATCCCATCTTCCGCCTTTGGTTCCTCCCCTGAACATCCCATAAACCTCTTCCCCTGCATCCCATAATGTGTCTCAGCATTATGCAACAACTCCCCTCAGTCCAAAAGGTGCTTTGGACTGAGTGTTAGTTCACCATGATGGGTTTCCTGCCTGGACAATGGGGCTGAGGCTCTCCTGGGACAGCCCTGGGAGGGGTCCCGACAGGGTGTCCCCTTGTCCAAGTCCATAATTTCAGTTCCCCACCTGCCTCTGTGTCCCTGGGCTTGTGTAGATGGACCTTTGATGGGCTGATGGCTCCTGTGACAGGCCTGGGAATAGCTGGGGCAGGGTATTATTTTAGCTCCTCCGCCCTCCCCTGCCTTTGTTTCCTGCACTCGTTTGTGGGTGTGCATATGAACTTTTACCGCCTAACCTAACAGCTTCCTTTGATCAACCCTTGGCTGAATAAACTTAATAGTGTTAGCTCTGTCCTTCTGACACAAATACAGTGTTTAGTAGATTGGAGTAACACAGAGTTATTTTAGTGTAGGAAATAGTCTTCTTAAATGGGAACAATATCCCATTCATACATGTTTTTTATATATATATTAACACACATATAAATGCAAACATCTTTCTTCTGCAGAGAACCTAAGCAACCTAAGCTCTTCAGAGCACCTAACAAAGAATGCCAATATCACGATCCCGCCTTACAGAGACAGGAATTAAGGCATTAGCATACAATCTAATAGTTTATCACCCATATTTGGCAGTGCTCTCAGTGGCTCAGGTACTTTACGGTAAGATTTGACCTTTCCTAGGCTA
Source organism: Dromas ardeola (assembly GCA_013398915.1). Lineage (NCBI taxonomy): Eukaryota > Metazoa > Chordata > Aves > Charadriiformes > Dromadidae > Dromas > Dromas ardeola. The sequence continues at coordinate 70,691 of VYZM01015646.1, forward strand.
TCTTTAGCATTAGGAAGATACTGTTGGATAGAGTTCTCATTTATACTAGGGAACACATAATGGTTTGGCGTGCAAGAAAAGAATACCCTCTTGCACCCCTCTTACCGAAAATCTACTTCCATTTAAAATTTGTGCAGTCTCACAGTTGAGGGAAAGATATAGGTACCCGTGCAACAGGCTCCCAGAGCAACTGAGTGGCTGTTTTATCCGTCCACTTTCAAGCAAAACACTGAGCGCTACTATTCAGTCTCCCAGGATCTGCCAAGTAGCTTGGTATTTGTAAAGTGTTAAGAACCTCAGAAGAAAATCACTCTTACTACATAGGAATGTACTCCTCTTGTTTGGTTTAGATCCATGCAGCTGAAGCATCAAACAGTATGGTTGACTCATGTCTTTTCTTTTAATATCTCTACTGTACACACAAAGCAAAATATAAACAAGATCACCCAACAAAGAGATCCTTCACTTTCAAATTAAACTAAAATCTTTACTGCTAAGTTGATAACGGAAGTAAAAACAAACACAAATATGAAATTAACAAAAGTTATTTTAAAGCAAATAAAAAGAGGTCTAGCACCAACACTAGTACCAATTTTATTCAAATGTATTCTGTCTATCTAATACACATAACTTAATACACGTAACATACGTGCTGCCCACGCATGTACCAATTCCAACCTCATCATCTTTAAAGAACATTGAGCTACAAAGGAGCAAAAAATATTCAATATAACTTTTCAAGTATCAAGCTATACTTTAAATTGTTGTTTGATAACCAGAATGGCTAAATTTAGTCTTCATATAGAAAGATGCATCTCTTGAAGTTAGAGCTCAGAGCATGATCTCCAAAGTAGTAATAAACTTATGCAAAGCTTCAGTTTATTTCTTGTATTCAGGAAGAAATACAGTTTGCTTTTCCTTTAACATGCTCTGTTTCCTCCGTGCCTGAGGCGTAGAAGAAGATACATTCTCTCCAACAAAAACATTGTTTCTTAAGCATTGCAAAAAACCTGAACAAAACCAGTCATTTACAAACAGAGCTTCAATGTTTCACGAATTTCAGCACTAAGCAAACCAGCAAACAGCTGGCTCTGCAGGAAGAGCTCCACTTGTTTACAGTGCACAACTCCCCAGTTAATTTGCTGTTAGTACACGCAAAACTTTAAAAGAGCAATCATTTTGTATTCCACATGTTTTTACTCATAATAAACACGTTAAATCTGTAACTAGCAACATTTCACATCAAGTATTTCTTATAAAATATGTGTAAACTGATCATCACATGGAAATAGAGCTCCTTTGTAATACTTCTACTTATGAAAAACTGCTGGTTACGGGCAAATGCAGAGACCTGAAAGGGAATTAGCACTGTGAAGGGCAAGCTGCATTAGCAAGACTGTAGCCAGCAATTCAAAGGAAGACATTGTTCCCCTCTGTTGAGCATCTGTGAGGCTGTATCTGCAGCACTGCGCCTGTTTTTGGGGCCCTCTCAGTGGAGGCAAGACACTGATAAACTAAAGCAAGTCTAGGGGGTGTGAGATGAGGGTCTGGAGTCAGGGATGAGGGGGAGGAAGCACCTGATGCAGGAGAAGTTGGGAACGTGCGATTTTTAAAATCTGAAGAAAAGGTGAAGGAAGATCTAACTACTATCTTCAGCCATCTCTACTGAGTTAGAGAGAAGATGGAGCCAGATGTTTCTTAGTGGGGAACAGAGAAAGAGAGAGAGGCAATAACAAGAGAAATTCCAATAAAATAAGGGAAAAAACCATTCACAATAAAAGTGGTAAAGCAGAGGGGTAGGTTGTCTACAAAGACAAAACCCCATTCTTTCAGATTTTCTAAAGTTGATAGGAAAAGCTCTGAGCTTCCTGATCTAACTGAAGTTAGTCTTGCTTTGAGCAGGAAGTTGCACTACATGATCTGCAGCTCTCCCCTCCGCCCTGAACTATTCCCTGAACAGAAATAGTCCTTAAAATATGAAGGCAATCAGGTGCTATGGTGCTTGCAAATGGCAAGTTTATGACAGTAAAATACTGTGCTCCATGTACTGTGCTGGGGTCAAGGGGGGAAAAACCCAAACCAATAACATCACCAGCTCCTTTGAACCGAAGTGCCTATTCTCCTGCGCAAGCCAGACACATTAAGCATAAAAGCTTTTCCCCTCACCCCCTCCTCTTTAATAGTTGCCTGTCATGCGTCTCTTTTCAGGAACTTTTTCCTGAAAAGCTAGCTGCTGCTATATCTCTCGCCAGTACTTACAGTAACAAATGTCTCACAAGAACAAGCCCTTTTCATATCTGCAATAACCGGTTACATCCCACGCAAAATGCAGTCTGTACAAACATTTTTATCTCCTACTGTAGCCCAAAGATGACCCCCTTCAGATATAATTTTATTTTCTTGACTCCTTTAATTAATTCTTTGATTTTCCTCCAATCTATTTCAGAGATTTGATTTTTTCATCCCTCTTCTTTCCACACCATTGCTCTTCCACCTTTGTGCATTAACTCTCCCATTAATATTTTAAGCTTTGTTTTCTTACCCTTCAGCCCTGTCCAGAATATCCACACCAATCCTTGTACATTACGTTGCTTTCCTCAAGCATATTCTCTAAATCTGTTGACTAAACTGATTTTATTGTAGCTATTAATGAAAGGCTGAAGAAGTACAAAGGCACTACATTAAAAAAAAAAAAAGTTATAATTTGTGTAGAGAACTTCCCCTTCTTACCTCTTCCTCTCTACAGAGAGGGACAGGGCCTGGAAGCTGCTCAACCACCAGTCTCACAACTGAGAAAACACTAAGAGGACATTAGGTAATCTGAAAAGAGCAGCTACAAAATTGCAAGCCAGGTTTTTTTATCCCACCAGCAATTTGCCTAACAGCACTTGAAAACTTACTCTGTTTCAGTTTATCCAACTGCAAATCCAGTTACAGATGAAAAACTGCAAGAGGTCGCGTTATCCTTTACCAACTCTGAAGGCTGTTGACAGGATTCATACAGGAAGATGAGAGTGATAGGGACAGTAATTCCACGTGACAGGTATGTTTCTCTAACAAGTACTTTTGCTTAAAAACAGGAAGCTGGTCAAGCTGTGTTACTATCAGGAGAAATTTTGCCTTTCAAATACAATAGCAGCAACAGAGAAAACAATGGTTAAAAAAGCAACGTGAAGAGTCCAGTGAGGCAGAAAATGTACACGCTGGAGTCACAAAAGCCAAATGTAGTTTTAGGCAGTCGAGAAGGAGGCAGCCAAGCATCACTAGAAGTAAGTATTACTTACAATCTGGAAGATAAGAAATCAGTTTCTACAGAAGACAATTACTTATTCTAGTCTGTACCTATTAGGAATAAGAATATATTTGTGCAAGTAATGCAAGATCTCTGAGACTGCCTCTCAGGACTCAAGAGCATGCTATACATTAAAAAAAACTTCCCTGGAACCTGCTGGGGAAAAAAAAAATATTTTGATGAAAAAGTTATAGTTGGCAGCAAGCCCCTAATCTTTATCTGTCACACAGGTACTGATCATAATCAGCTTCGTAGTTTTCAATGTTGTTTTGTAAGAGAAGGGAGAGAGAAGCATCAGCCACCTAAAGTGTCAGAAATCAGATCTCGAAGGCAGGGGAATATGACCAAACTGAAGGCTGCAGACCTAAGAACACCCCAACCAAGAAGTCCTTTGCTTGAGTGGGGTGCGGGTGGAAATCAAGCTAAAAATGTAGCTATCAATCAGGCTTACAGCTACTGTAGCCTAAATCTATACAGTACAGTGTTGGAAGCACACCGTCGAGAAGTAAGACCCTTTACTTCCCAACACTTCTTTGATTTCCTCATATCCCATCTGTTCTTTTGCTGCTGGTGGAGCAACAGCTCAGCCTGTGAGCAGTTATCTACTCTAGGGGCCCATCAATTATTTCTTCAGCCTGTTAAAATGAGGGCAGTTGCAGACAGCCTATACTTTCAATATGTTTATGTCTGCATTAGACTAGCCTTGAATAAATATGCTTACTATTTAGTCAAGTCTATACCTTGAAATAGTATTTTTCTCTTCATAATATTCATAGGTGTATTTTCTGCCCTGCAATAATCTTCCGTCCTTTCATGGTGCCATAGACATTATGTGCACAATATGTTATGACCAGGCAATGTATAGATACATAGTATCCTGGACTCTGCACAAGTATCCTGTATTAAATAGAAACGTAGAAAGACACCTTTCTAAAAATAGAAATGTAGAAAGACACCTTTCTAAAAATAGAAATGTAGAAAGACACCTTTCCACATAGGAAGCCAGGCTTAAGCTAGAAAGTTTTCTAAATGAAAATGATGTTTATTAGCATAACTTGGCATATATCTACTGTCTATTTGCTGAAAATCCACCCTTTGTTATAAAATCTAAAAATACTGTTGAAAAGATCCAGAAGTCATATTAGAAAGCAATTTCAAAACAGGGAGGGCAGGAATTACGCTCTGTGGCTGATTGGCAGTTTGCTGAAACAACCAAACACAACCTCCCCCTGCCTGCAACTTCTTTCAAGGTTTTCCATGTGACAGAGTCAAAGTTTATAACCCCCACAATTCTCCCTAGAATTCCAGGGTCCTGTTCTTGCACACACACTCAAACATTCCTCCCCAGGTTTAAACACTGCTACTACTTGGCTGTTCAGTGTCCTTTGGTCAAAATACTATTTGACAGTACCAGATTACATTAAAAAGTTGAATATTTTGTCAGGTAATTAAGCATTTAGCATTATAATACAGAATTTTCTTTTCCTACAGTAAATATTCACAAATACTCATAGGAAAGTTTCAAATAGAACTTTTCAAATTGGAGTTCTAAAAAACTACATACAAACACAAAAAACCACAGTTACGTGTAAACAATGAATATGACTGCCATTTATACACAAACCAGATCACTGTGTACTGCGCTGTACAAGCTGGTTTTATCTGGTCACAGAATTTCTATACGCTTCAGGTACACATCTGTGTCAGCTGGAAAAGTGCTCTTTTGGACTCTGACAAGTCTCCAATAACACGGACCATGTCTTCATAACATATTTCTTGCATATCTCTGTCTCAGTAAAGATCTGAGAAGTGAAAAAAATATTTTTCAGTAGGTTGAACTTTTATCTGTCTGCTTTTCGTCCCACTTCAACGTTCAGAGGGGTGATGTAGGTATCAGTTGCTTGCAGGATCAGGACTTTAATCAGTGCTGTGTTTTTATGACACTTCTTTCTCAATGAGTAAGCTTCGGAAAGAAAATGCTAATAATGTTAGGCTGTGTTTATAGCCTGTTGATAAGACTGCCTTTTTTTTTTTTTTTTTAATTATTTTTTAAGGCAAGAGGCAGCAGTTGGTTTGTATTAGTACCAACTTGAGAACTTAATTCTTAATAACTTCTCCGCAAAAAATTATAGTTTACTAGACCTCAGTAACAAAAATAAAAGCTATTAAGAAGACATGGTCAGTTTTTTCCGTGTATTACGCAATATTTGAAATGAGTTTGTATATTACTTCTGAAACACAATGGAGTTCTTCAGACTTCTTTTGTAACACTACAAAGATCGCTACTTTAGGATACAGCTGCCAGCTCACACTGAAACTCATAAATGCATGCAACTAGAAGATGATGGCCATTAAAAAAAGTTTGCAACAAGTTTTGAAATGCTGCTGCTCCGATGTTAACTTAATTTCTTTCTTAGTTATTCAGGCCTTTGCTGAATCACCACTGTGAAAATCCATCTGTTAATTTTTAAGCCAAGAGCAAAGGCACTCCCTAAATTGGCATTGAAGGATCACTGCAGAGGAATTCTTTACCTTCCTACCAGCGTACCCCAACACTTCTCAGTCCAGCAGGAAGGGACCAGTTACGCTCACAAGGACTTTGATAGACCAGCATATATTTCACTGCTGTTCTTATTTTTAAGCCATACCCCCAGAAAAAGAAAATGGAAAAATTTCAAAGCCTGTTTGACTCCAACACAATACTTCAACACAATTTTTTTACATTGTCACACTTCCACTGGCACTTCCTACGTACACCTCTGATCATGCATATTTTACTCTAATACACTGTTCACATTCATAAAGATATGCATGTTTGCTTTCAAGCTTTTAATTTTAGCATCATAAACAGGCAAGGCAAAAAAGGCTAAGACGACAATAATGTATCAAAAACATCAGCTCAGCTGAAATCAACTCCTTTAAAATAGAGATACTGTCCAGAAGATGTATGTCAGCCTATGAAAATGACTTCAAGGGAGTAAGGGCTGCATTAGGACAGTAGTGGCACATTAGTGCCTAAAATCATGATCATCATCATCATCTGTTACTCATGAAGAAGTCGCTCAGAAGCAAAACATTGAAGAAAAGGAGACACGAAATGAGAGCAGAACACTGATGAGTTGAAGACCCTCCAACCATACAGAAGAAAAATTAATCTTTACTTATACATGTTAATATAACGGAATGGTTAAATAAGAAGGTTTTAGGCCAAAGTTCCATGTTTATGCTTTTTATTCTCGTTGATTAATTCTGTTTACAGAATCAAAAGCAGATGATTTAGCAAGCTCTCTAACAGCAGTGTTTTAATAAGAAAATAACTGAATATTCATAGATTTGTTACTGGTTTCTGTCTGCTCCCAGAATCCTATGAGATGTTTTTCAGTAAATCCTTTTCATAATAACATTAAAGTAATATAATAGCCCACACAGCGTGAACCAGTGTAATGGGAGGGTGGTGTCCTTCTGCCCAGACCTGAAGCCACAGCACACTCCCCACTCATCCACTCGGGGATTCATTTCCCCTGTTATTCGGTGTTTAAGACCCTCAATATTTATTTTAAAGCGTAACGACTTCGAGCAGCCACGCAGACGAGGAGTCTGCAAGTGCTCCCACATCTACCCTGTGGCCGCTGGTGCTGGTAACGCGGACGGGATGAGGAGACAGCCAGCTCGCCCGCCGGCAAGCCGTGCCACAACAGCTTTGAGCCTCCCTGCCCGCTT
>VYZM01015646.1:86208-112422 GCA_013398915.1 Dromas ardeola
ACGCAGCGGCCCTTCCCCGGTCTTCAGCCGCTTCTCCCCGGGGCTGCCTCCCGGCGGAGCAGCCGCAGCCGAGCGGTCTCTCTCCGGCCCCCCGCGGCTGTGGGGGCGGCGAGGCGCGCCTTGCCGCCCCGTCCCCGCCGCCCAGCCCCGGGAGGAATGGGGCGCTGCCCGGTGGGGGCTCGCCGTGGGGGCCCCGGAGCCCAGGCGGCGCGTCGGGGGCTGCTCCGGACCCGGGAGCGGTATGCCAGGGTTTGGGCCGCTCCTAGATTGAAGTCGGCCTCGGGCCTTGCCTTCTTCGTTCCCGGGTACGCCGTGCCCGCCCCGGGGGCCGTATTGCACAGACTGACCGCGGGGCTGTGACTGAAGGATCCCCAGGGCAAACGCTGTGAGCGGTGCGGCTGCCGGCGGCTCGGTCGCCAGGTGGGCACGGCCGGGCTTATTCACCGTGCGTAGGCTTTTGACTTCCTTTGACTCTCTGTTGCGTGATGGTTTATAGCGTGTTCCTCCTCCAGCATGATAAAAAGTATGGTCACTTACAGCTTTCGTCTGTCACTCCACCTATGCATAATCTTGGTCTGATAAATTAAGGTTTGCTTCGGGTAGCAGATAAGTAAATCTGTATAACAGTAGGTTGCAATATCAGAACTAGTTATTACAGCTAGATCTTCATGAACGCACGGACATGGAAGTGATTCTTCTTGGCATGGGCTGTGCCTGATACCAACGCCCTTCTATTTAAAAATGCCCACTTGTAACAGCAGCCATCAAACCATGAAACAGACAGCACTCTGTGCTGTGTATTCTGCAGACGTCAGGTTGGACTATTACATTCCTTTGTGTCTTGTTATCAATGTTATGACTTCATGAGTCAGTAAAACTTGAGTCATCAAGTGTTACAGTGTGATGCTGAGTTCCACTAGCAAATCTGACCTGTACTTGGGAGAAAAACTTCTCTTTCCTAGTTGTTTTCAGTAATCCCCGTGGATCAGAGTATAAAATCATTTATGCACATTTCTGTAGGCATAAGTATTTGTGTGGTAAGGCAAGTCTGTGCTGAAATGGCATGCATAGGTTCAATTAGGCTGAACAGGTACAGCTGAGTTCTGTGTTGGAGCTATTACTGTAACAGTCCTGTTCCTTATTTCAGGATAAAGAATGGTTAGATGGCATTCCGCTGCCACGCCTGTATTAGCTGTTGCATACTTTCTGAAAGAGCTTCAGGAAAGTGAACTTAAATTTTGACTGCAGTGTTAAGAGATATGTTGGGTCAATAATTCAGTTTCACTGACCTTATACTAATTGTGGGACACTGCCAGTTCTTTCCCATGGTCTCGTTATTTGGTCTCTATTTTACCTCTTTTTGGTATATTTAATTCTCTGTCTCGTATACTTAAGAAAAAAGTATCCAGCAGACCTCTTGAGTTGATGCTTATGTGAGAGTTAAGTGAAAGCATGCTTTCACTTTGATATTGCTTCTGGTCAAAATCATCTTTACCGTAAGTATGTTTTGTGTTCTTGGGTTTTGGTATATAAAGGAGGGACAGTTTGGCCGGTTTGCTTGTTCATGAGAGCTGTCTGTATTAGAGCATGCTAGTTGCAAACTTCGGTCACACATTATATACACATTGTTGAAAACCTGTTGTACCAGTTTGACTGTAGCAGTTTGGGGTTTTTACTTACAGTGCACAACAGGGGAACAGGGGACCAGTTAATTTTCTGACATTTAACGGGGGTGGTCTTCCCGCATAATTCACGGAAAGTCCTGAGACATGAGTGGTGTGTCTCCTAAGTTTTGAGCAACTTAGAACTCAAGTTCCAAGTTCTTTCTAAGATCAGTGTGATGCCTTTCATTAACGGTGCACATCTGGGTATCTGTCAAATTATTCTCAGTTGTTACAGGGTAAACTAGGAGTGAAACCCACGAAATCAATAGAGATAAGCTAGACTTAACTGGATGTAGTGGAGAACAGCAACTGGCTGCCTCAGTTGCTTAAGAAACACAGAGTAAGCAAAATGAGCCTTGAGTCATGTCGCACGTTTGAGAGGGGTGGAAGAATTGTTGGAGTGCCCTGAAACTTCTATGTGCTCACTGTTTTAAACTTAATGGTGGGCATGGTTTGAGCTAGAAACTAGCCTGGTTATATATAACTGTTAATAACTAGACTTGTTTTAATAAGAGCGCCTCAGTAAGACTTGCCTCCAGCTTCTTTCCTGTCTTTACGTAGCTAATCTGCTTCCTGTACTTTCTTGCAGCTCGAAGCTGCCTTCTCCCACTTACTTCACTTCAAGCTCTAAAGTGATGTTGAGTTCAGTAAGATGCCTTTTTACTACTTGGCAAAAAGGTATTAGGTATTTTATTAAGTAAGTCAAATATTGAATCATCATATTGATGTTCGGAGAGGCAGAGGCAGTCTTATATTTACTAATAACCAATGAGTAAGGAAATGAGATGTGGAAATACTACATAATGTGTCAAAGTGTTAGCTACTGAACTGCTCAGCCCTGCCAACATGGTGGCACTATGGGGTGGGCAGACCTTGGGGTATCTGAAAGCAGAGTAGGCTTTGGTGCCCCATGGCTGGGTCGGGGTCTCAGGCCTGGCACTATTGTTATGTTCTAGCTGCAGGTTTGGGTAAGGTTTCCAAAAATACTCATGGAAGGCTGGCTTCCATTGCATGGGATGAAATCCATGTACATGGGAGTGTTGGCCACGTACTTCGGGGGAGGGGGGGAGGGCACAGCTGCTTCCTGGTTAACTCCTGGTAAGGGACCATGTGAGTGTTACTGTGTTTCACTGCAGTCAGTTGGTTCATGCTAAGTCGTCATCTTCACGGTATAAATTAGTTTTGTGCTATTAGTATTACTTTCCTCTTTTCTCTTGAAATGTAATTCCTCTCTAGAAGGGATACGCATGTCTTTAAGAGATACAAAGCTGCTATCCATTTGAGTAATAGACTACTGGTATGCTCTTTTTATTTCACGTTTCATCAGTTGTGTTGGCAGTTTTAGTAATGTTTAATGTATGATGAGACACTCTTAGGCAAAGTAACATTGTAGGTAGGAGAACTGATGTGAAACCATGTGGCAAGCTTTGGAGGTAGGTTGCATGTCCCTCTAAGGAAGAACAATTTTTTCTGCATAGCAGGACATCATAGCACAACGTGACAGACGCTCCTGAGTTTGTGTTCTACTTGACCTGCCTCCTGTCAGTATCTGACAGACAAAAGTAAACCACTGGAAAATCCAAAATGTGTGCTGCTTAGAGGCTGCCAGGATGACTCCTCTTTTATAGTGTAGTGTATTTCCCGCCAGGAATGGGTAACTTTGCAAAGCTTCGCAAAAGATTCCTGACATAATGTGTCAACAGCTATGAAGAAGGAATTCAGTGTGGTGACAGTATCAAATGGCGCTCTACAAGCCACGTTAACAGCTATTGTACAGTCACTTTGGTTAGCGGACTTGTCCAGTAGAGACACAAAATAGATGCTGGGATCAGATCTCAAATGATCTCATCCTGTGTCTTCAGAATGCCGTGAGTCTCTTAGGCGGGAGTACCATAAATGGTGCGAGTGGTTATATGAAGTACTATTTTTGTTCACCCTTTCCTTCTGTTGCAATCAGTCCTTACAGTAAACCTGTAGGAGGCGAACCCTGTATTTCAAGCTTCACGTTGGGGTAGCAACAGCCAAGCATTCAAATTCAGGTACTATTTATACATGGAGTCCTGGAGCTAGCAGTAGAAAGATGTGATTGAAATGATTAACTACATTCTGGAAACACTATAATGATCTTATTTGGACTGACTCTCTGTCAGGTTTTGGCATAAGTCTTTGGCTATGTTAAGACTCCTTTAGATGAAGAAACAGTGAGATGAGACTCCTGTGTTTGGAAACAGGGCCCGCCACGACCAAATTCTTAGCAATTGGAATATGGTCTGTTTAGAGTAATGGACTCTGTTTATGAAAATTTTAGTCCAACAAAGTCTAAAAATACTCAGAACGCTTGAAGTGTGTTGCTAAACCAAAGAAAATTCAGAATTCCGTCAAGCGAGGCAGGCCCCTGCGCTGGGTTAGAGTGCTGCCTCTCAGTGCGAGAAGGGGTGAGAACGGGGCCAGGTGTGTATAGTTTCCTTCTGTGCTTTTCACTGGCCTCTAAAAACTACAGCTAGATAGTGCTTCAGAGCTTGAACTTATCGTACCCATTCTTAGCCCAGAAAGCACATACTTGTTCAGTGACTGAGCTAAATGTGTCCTTGAGTATTTCTTCACTGTTTTATTAAGATTTTTGCACTTTTCTTAATTTTGGTAACTTCCCTTACATGACAAAATTAGAATGCTAGTAGACCAAGTTAACTGAAGCCTCTTCATTGTTTGTAGCTTGGCTGGAAGCATACAAAAAGCACTAGTTACTTTGGCAACTTCCTAGAAGAAACACAGGCATTTTCGATCACGTGATACCTGCTCTTAGAAATTATTATCACACGTGATATGCAGATTCACAGTCTTATAAGCTTTAGATCTTTCATGTCTGTGTGTCATTCTTTATGTGAAATGAAGCTTTCTCTCACCTTAATAGTATGCCAAAAACTGGTACTATAGAGTAGATAAGCATCTCCAACTTTTTACTAAAGCAGATGTCATGTCATGTGATTGAAGAAAACTGGAGCCACTTCGTTGCATTAAACTTTGCTTTTCAGGTCATAATAGGTGTTATGATTATGTCTGATTATGGGGACTTAATTGTGAGATACCACAAACATCTTCAGCAATATATCTGACTTCAGTTGTGAGCAGATACGTAAGTCATAATTTCATTTCAAAGTGTGCAACTTCAGAAGCTTTTAACTGGTGTAGTCTCCGTGTCTCCATATGAAAGACCAAGGTGAATATAAGTTGGTTTTTTTTTCATAACACTTTAAACATCCAAGGAAACAAAATGATTTTTTTTTTTTAAATACTAACTTGATAGGTTTTTTCCTGAACGGTGACAGGGTACAGTGAATGATTAATTCTTCCTCTTGTTGCTGCAAAGTGCAAGAATGCCAGGCACCAAATATAGGAACCCCCACCTCTGGAAGATCTCTTAACTGCATGTTGAAATGCTTTGCTAAATCCCCGTCTTGGGACAGCAGTGTGTCCCAGGTAAACAAACAAAGTAAACCGGTAAATCTCTTAAGATGACTGTAAGGTGGGGATGCCTCTGTAGCAGAGTCTTATTTAATGGAAAAAGTCAGTCTACCAAGTATGTTCCAAGTAAAAAATACCAGTGTAAATTGCAAGGAATGATGAATGAAGGTACAAGGGATAGTTTGCATCTCCCATTTATGCTGTTTCAGATTCTTGGAATCTAATTCATAGCTATGAGTTGAGAGAGTTTATCCAGATCCTGAGGAAGCAGCTTTTGCAAGGCATATTGGAGATTGTATTCACGACTTGCATCTCTTCCTTTTTAGGCTCATTTTGTAGAGATTCTGTTACCTGAAATGGAGCAGTGAGAAGACCGCTGCTAGTGCTTTCCTGTTGCAGGGAAGAGTGGTGCTCAGGCAGTGCAAATTACTGTTTTGCAATGTTTTGTAGGATTTCTGGAGGTTAAGTAGCAGTCTAGTTTGTTACTGTATTGTGTGGACTCAGTGGCTGGGGTATGATGCTGTGTGAACACATCCTCAGGCCCTTTCCCTTTGTGCTGGATTTATCTCCCAACTGATGCAGTTTGACAAGACTGACTTTAATAATATTTACTACTGATTTTTTGGGTTATCATTGTGTGTCATAAATGTGTGTAATCTTGGCAGATATAGACAGGAAAAGGACAACATTAGTTTTGAGTATTGCAGGGTACGTATCCAGGAAAGAGAGAAGAGTTGCATATGCTTGACCTGTGACTGAATTTGGCTTCCAATAAGATTACGGTCTAATAACTTAATTGTAGAATGCAGAGCTATGGAATGACTGTCATGAATTTAGAGGTGAAGAGGGAAATAATAGAAAAAGTGGAGAAGAGGAGAAGGGAATATTGTGATTCGTTTTGTATATAGTACCTCTGGTTTCAAAAGAAAATGTGAAACTTGTGAATGTCCAAAGACACGATGCTGTTCTTACTGTGGTCCTGGTGCTTTTTCTATGCGGTATTTGTAATTGTGCCCTTTGGAACTCTAGTTGTAGATTGCAGAACAATGAATTGCTAATTGCACCAATTATGTGTCTTTAAGTGTTGGTTTTTTACTTGTGTCTTGTAGCTAGCATGATAGGAAGCCAGAAACACCCAGTAACTTCTTGATGGATCACTTCCTTTTAAATATTCTTTACATTATATAATTAGCTGGAATAACAAGCTGATGATCGGTAATAACAACCATAGATGATTGGTAACCGTTTGTACTGAGCAGCCTCACATTTCACGCACAAATCAGTTTTGTAACCAGAATGTGAAGGCTTATGCACAATACACAAATAATGATACTAGAGGAATATAAAAAATAAACTGCGAATTTAAAAGAAAAATCTACATAAAAGCATTAAGATTTCTAGTGGCTTGCTTTCTCTGTCTTTACATTGTCGCTATGAATATGTTAAAGTTCATAGCTTTGGCACAGAGTAATCTAATAATTCATCAGGCCACTTACAGAGTGTCAGGATTTTTAGGTGTATATAAATCCTGTCTGTAATTCTTCCAATTTTTTTTTCAACAGACCTGGTGGCTTATGTTTCCACACCAAATACAGGGGTCTTCCTACTCCTCCAGGAGTAGGAATTCAACATTGTAACATGCTTTATATAATTTAGATGTTTAAAAATAAAATTCTTCAGTGTTTTAGTCTACTTGTGGTCTTTCACATTGGTGTTGCCTTGCTGTGCAGGACTTTGAAAGCAGCTATATTAACAAAAGATATTGCAGAAAAAGAACAAAAGTAGCAGAATTAAAAAAAAAAAAAAAAGGAGAAAAGAAAAAGGCAGCAGTGTCATGACCAAAAAGGTCAGCACAGAAGCATTGTAGTCAGTATGTGTGAAGGCCCATAGCACTGAAAGGAAAGATCATCTAAAGAGTCTTCCTAATATCTATCTGTAATTAACAATTCTTTACGTGGTCACCATTTCATTTTGTCTAGTGAATTATCTTCATTGCTTGGGGTTAAAGTTTTTAGACAATGAGAAAAGAAACGGCGCACCTTGAAAATAAACATTTTCCTCTTGGGGCTGGGCCTACATGAAGGTGAGGTGATCCCACAGTCAGTCTGTAACAAGAAATGGCAGGTTTTATGTGGCAGGCACACTGACCATTGTTTCCCAGGACTTCCAAGCAAGAACTGGCATCTAGTTTGGTTCCTGCTCTATTGTTGTAAGCATGCCTATTTTAAAATGCAGCCAGTTTTCCTCCATCAGAGAAGCTGGTGAACCAGGAAGTATCACAGTGGCAAGTGGTTGTAACTGTGCAAAATCTGGTAGTATATTAAATGCAGAACAGCAGAGTTGAACTGAAGCAAGGGTGACAAAATGTTGGAACAGGTTGCCTGGGGAGGCTGTGGAATCTCAATCCTCGGTGATGTCCAAGACTCAACAGGATGTGGTCCTGTGCAACCTGATCTAATTAGACATACTTTGAGCTGGTGTTGTGCTGGATGGTGTCCAGAGGTTCCTTCCAACCTGAACTGTTATTTGATGCTGTGAATGGGCAGCTTGTACCTGAGAGTTAGTCTGCCACAGAATCCAGTGTCTTCCTGCTGGCTATGCCCATGAGGGAGTTTTTGCCCTCCACATGGAAGGCAAGCGCCTTTCAGTGCTCCTGTTTGTTCCACAAACTTGCAAATTACTGGTTTTAATCTGAAACTTTAACAGCAACGTAATTAGTACATTTCATAGACAGCAAGAGGCTTTTGTTTGTATGAACTTTTAGATTTGTAATGTGAGAAAAATGTGTGTGCCTGCTGAGGAAAAGCATACATTTTTGTTCCCTGTTGCCTCTGTTCTGCTGTGCTGAAAGCAGCTGAGATTGTCTTGAAGTCTGGAAAATAACTGTAAAAACAAAAGTGGGGAATGGAGAGTATGTGCTTATCCTTTTCTAGTTGTTGCAATATAAAATCCGCTCATTTGGCAGATGAAATGAAAGGTGCCCCCCTTCACACACGCTAATTGCCAGCTCTCTAAACCTCCTAGGAATTTCCGTTTTCTTTGGCTCACGTCATCCTTAGCAGTGGAGGTTTTGTAATTGGAATTTAGTTAAAGTTTTGTCATACCTGTGAGCCAAAACAACACTTCCCTTGTTCTACATTTTTGTTTGCATTGTTCCGGGTAGCAGTAGGGAATAGTAACAATTTGCGTTGATTAGAATTCACTCAAAATGTGTGTGTGACTGCCACATAGATTATCTCTTCTCAGTACCTTGTGAGAGTCTAGCAGGACACTCGGATCCTGTGGTATGAAGTGCCATGCGTGCAGTTGAGATTGAAGTGTCCTGGGCGGAGGGGGACTCTTTTCTGGCTAGAGTAGTTTTTAATAGTGGGTGTTTTTGGTTTTTTTTTTCTTAATATGTTTGTTTGGAGGTTTGGTTTTTTTTTTCCGAATGGTTAATCTGTTAGCCTTTCTTAATTTCTTGTTAGAAGGTCATGGTCAGGAATGCATCCATAAACTTCAGTAAACGTAAACTATTTTTTTCGTAATGGGAAATTCTGAACAGCCTTAACCGTATTGGCCAGGGCACGAAACTGAATTGATGAGCATATTTTTGTTGACAGGTTATTAATAGAAATTAGAATCAAGCTGGATTTACGAGTGTACTAAGAACACTATTTTTCTAAGCTGATACCAAACACCTTTATCCGAGTATGCAGTAAATCGAGTTGATTTTATTGTGCATAACTCGCTGTATTATGTGAGGTAAATAATTTGTTTCTTAGGTCACTGTGGAGTACCACATCTTCCTCCCTTCCATTGAGAAATATATGATAATCTTACAAATTTTGGGTTTTTTTGAGTTTAAACATTAAGGTACATTTCTTTTAGTTCAGAGATAGGAAAGATAAAGGAGGCAACATAAATGTATTCAGATGTCTTCAAATTTTTTTCAGACACCTGCAACAAATACACCAGAGTTTTCATCTTCCTTTCTGTTTAGTTTATGTAGGCTAGAACTTGTTGGACTTTGGTCTTTTGAGGACTTCTACTAATTATAGTGGAGTAAATAAAATTATTAAAAACAGATTTTGCAGATTAGAACAGCCATGCAAATCTTGTTGAGGGTTACTTTATTCAGAAACTACGGTTTTGCAAGGCAGTTTGCAAAATAGGAGATATTCGGAAGAATTTTTGGCATGTGCTTTATGCGTACCCTGAAGTGCTCTGAAACTTACTGCAAATTAATGAAGAGACTGTGCTGTCAAGTTGGCCTCCTGTCCATCCTGTGTAGAGTGCTGCCCCCGCAGGATTTCACACATTGAGGGAAACCACAGGGACTGATGCCCAAACTTTCCCCTTAGATCTTATGTTCTAGAGGAGGATTTTGGGGTGGATTTCCCTGCCCGTCCTGCCGGAGGAGACGGCAGCGCTGTGGAAGTGCGAGAGCGGACGGAAAGAGGTGGTGGTGATGGTGTCCTGTGGACCTTGTCTCTCCTCGGCCCCTCTGCTCTCTCTCTGCTGCCCTCCCTGTGTGGAGCAGCCCTTGCTGTGGCGTGCAAAGCCCAGGATAATAAATCCTGCAGCGCTTGTTAGCCTGGGCTTCGCTCTTCTTGGGGCTTCGCCTTTGAAGACAAGCCTCAGCAGTTACAGGCTGATGCTTGACGGGGGCTGCTGTAATTTCCCTTTTTTAAAAAGTTTGTTTTCACACACAAAGATGGTAAAGTGTTCTGACCCTTTGTAGATGGAGAAGCGTATGCCTAGGCTGTATTTCAGACTTATTTCCTGCAGTGCTGGCAATTGTATACCATGCATTCAACTTGGAGTTAATTTTACATGTAGATGCTTCTTATCTGCAGGACAGTTACTAGGAAACACATGCAAAAACGGAACATAGCTGTGCTTCTCTTTGTTACCAGTCTGTTTGTTTGTTTGTTTTGAATTTTTTTCAGGGCTTCAGTTTGAAGCAGAAAGCCCTGTGTTCTCAGACCCTCAGGGATGGAAGTGCCTTTGTATTTTTTTTGGTCAGCAGTTAAAAACTTAATTGCTATTTGTATTTTTATCTTTGTAATTCATAATTAATAGACCGCAAGATTAAAGAGGATAGTTAAGACTGTATTTGCTTAATTTTACTGACATATTGACAAATTTCATGTATAACCAGGAAAGTCACAGGCTTAAAGTTGTTTTCTTTCATGATTTTGTCCTGTCCCCCGCCGCCTCCTCCACAAATTATTTGATATCTGTAGGTGTAAATTGCTAGTGCTGGTAAGAAACCTTAAAATCTTTGAAAAAGAAAGTTATGTAAATAATAAATAATGCTTTCTTATATCAGTCTTTGCTGCTGCGTGTTTTCTCTCTTTATGAAAATACTGAGTGTGTGTTTAATTCTGAAAAGAAAATATAGCTCTGAAGTGTATGCTTAGGTGTTTTCCTGATTTGACTCCCAAAGTGACCAATGTGATGCTTTTTTAATTTTTTTTTTAAGAGCCAGGGCTGTGCTATGCTGCTGTTGCTTTGTGTTCTGCTGTAATTGGAGAAGTCAAATGTTGAATTTTCTCTCAACAGAAAATTTTTAAAGCTGGAGATACTAACCAGGATGGACAGCTAGATTTTGAAGAATTTATGCGGTATCTTAAAGATCATGAGAAAAAGATGAAACTGGCATTTAAGAGCCTGGACAAAAACAATGATGGTATGCCTTGATTTATTTTATTTGCTCAAATGTTGTTTGAAGAAACTGTGCATTAAAAGTTATCTTCATTTATATTCTTTGCTGAAACTGGAGACAAAAAGTTATGAATGTGGAAATCCTACTTATTTTCCTTAATAGGATCGTAATTATAATTTACTAATAATTGAAATAATAAATTATTATAGTCTTTTTTCTTTTTATCATCTTCCAGGTCCATTGATCTGGGGTTCTTTGTTCCCCAGATGGAGAAACTATAAGGAAGTTTCTAAGTATCTTTTAAGATAAAATAGTTTTTAACTCACTGAATGTTTGCATCTCATTTGGTTGCATGATTTTAACGTACTTACCTTCGCTCAGTCCTTGTAGTAGACAATCAAAATACATCAGCTGTATTTAAATTGATTTT
This sequence comes from Dromas ardeola, assembly GCA_013398915.1. Lineage (NCBI taxonomy): Eukaryota > Metazoa > Chordata > Aves > Charadriiformes > Dromadidae > Dromas > Dromas ardeola. The sequence goes on from VYZM01015646.1 coordinate 97,415, forward strand.
ACGTTATCTTTGCTATTATGTAGGTGTTACAATGGAACGTAGTGAGTTCCAAGGTGCTAAGTGTATTAAGCTCCATGGTTTAACTATGTATCATCTTTCTTTTAATGTTTTGAGGAAAAATTGAGGCATCAGAAGTTGTCCAGTCCCTCCAGATATTGGGTATAAGCATTTCAGAAAAACAGGCAGAAAAGATCCTGCAAAGGTCAGGAATTACTATTTCTTAAAGTATTTTAAGCTTCATTGTATTGTTAATTATTATTTTTTTATGATCCAGAGAACAAGATAAATGGGATTATGACTTTGAAAGGTGTTGGTACCTTCAGTGGTGCCTTTATAGTAATTCTCACGTATTTCATGTATTCCTGGGTGATAGTAAATCTAGTCACTCTTTGAGCATCTGGCTCGGGGAGGAGAATGTTACCTCATTTCCCTGTAAATATTGTTGATAGAATGAACTTTTGTTATGTTTTTAAATGGAATATGTCAGATGCACTTGAGAATGATGAGATGAGAAAAGCATAGTATTGAAAGGCCATGGCAGAATCAGCCTTGAAATCGTCGTATGGAATTTACAGTCAATTGTCACTGATGTGATGGCCAATAATAATAATTAAAAAGGCAACAAAACCCCCCACCCCAATTACTGTTTCCTTATATAGTTCAATTTCTTTTCAGTATTGATGCTGATGGGACAATGACAGTAGACTGGAATGAGTGGAGAGATCATTTTATGTTTAACCCAGCTACAGACATTGAGGAAATAATTCGATATTGGAAACATTCCACTGTAAGTTCAACCTTTCTTTTGTCTCAGTGCAGCTCTTAAGTTCATCTCTGCTGGGTTAACTGGCAATAGAGTATAACAGCTTCACAGTTGTTACATTTCAAGCACGCGTGTATTTATAATTGTTTGGTTTCCCTTTTCACTTTGTGCTTTCCCATTTGCAAGCAGAATAGTTCTTCTGAACAAAGAACTTCATCTAAACTTTGCCAATACTTATCAGTAATTCTTAGGACGGAATCCTTTTCTTCCTTTGGAGATATTCCACAGAAACATAACAACCACAATATTAAATCTTCCTTTCACATTACAGTACATTCTTATGTTCAGTGCTTTTGATGTGTGGAAACAAATTATAGAAACATTTTAACTGTTTCTTATGTTGAAATTAGTTCAGTGTTTGCATTTATATAGTAATATTATCATTATCATAAAATCATCAGTGTCATTAGTGATGATTTTCTGTGCATGTCCTCACATCCTCTTGGGCTATAGAATTTCATTTGAGAATGACAGAATATACAGCAATAGGCTATCCACTGTCCAGATAAATTTTTTAAGTTACTATAGAATGGAGCTCTTCCCACCTCAGTGACTAACTTTTAAGAACAAATAATAAGGTAAGTAAACCAATAGTAATCCTGTTTGCTAAGTATCCTTCCTGTAGATTATTGGAGTGATCCATAAACTTAGGTAAAGACAGATTTATTTGGATATAGTGAGACCATTCATATCTTCAGGGATTAGTCAGCATTTCCATAATAAAAAAAAAAAGTTTATGAGATCTGAAAGCTTTGAGTGTTTCACACTGTACAACCTCAATTCAGAAATGTTTGCCAAAAGGGAGTTAGCTCCCTGTTTGCTGAAGAAAGCACTTGAAGCATTGCTATGAGATCAGATAGTACTGATCCCAGCTTACTTAGTGGAAAAATCCCCTTTGCTTTAATAAAATCCTTGGTATTACTATTATTAAACATAACTTCTGCATTTTTTTTATTATGGAACGTCATTAGTTACCCCCAAGAAACAATTTTAGAAGTGTCTTGTGATCTTCCAGTGTAGCAGTCAGCTGATGACCCAGTTATCACACCAAGCAAAATCCAGCTATATGGCAACACAGCTGGTGTTTCAGATAAGAGCAGATGTGAGACCTCACACGCCTGGCTGGCATTGACAGTGCTTCCACTTCTGTTTTTATTGTAAAATTTTAATTGCTGTCAGACTCTTCCAAGCAGATAGCTCCATTAGCATAGAATTATTATGGCAGGCCACAGGTAGCTGTGGCCTTTATGTTATAAACACCCTCAAATTTAGCTTTTTTTCTTAGTTGCTCTTTGGGCTTTGTAGACACAAGGTTTAAACCGTAGTAAATATGCATAATATCTCTAAGAACATTGAATTTATATTTTGAGAGTTCTGATTGATCTTTTGATGATTCCATGTAGTTGAGTAACTGATGACACCTGACTTGGAAACCAAAAATGTCAGAAAGATTAAAGGATTTTTCAATTAATCTGTTCAATGTTCAATATCCAGAATAGTTGGTGCTTATCCTGTTTGTCCAGTGGCTATACCTATAATCTTCATCCTGCAATTCTTGTGTTCCAAATGACCAAGACAGTATTCAGTCTACTTAGCAGATAGCGAATGCAGCATAAATTAGGGATGTAGTGTCTACAATTAAATTCAACAGTAGTTAAAAAAAGTTTATCAGTTAACCCACTTTCTGGTCAGTACTTATCAGTTATTAAAACATTCTTGCTTCTTTATAGGTTTAATTTATGCATAAAATTGGCTTTGCATTATCTACAGTGTATTTTTTCCTCATATATCATGGTTATAAATTACATGTAGAGCAGAGACTAATTTAAGTGATATGTGAGATTCCATAGTCTCATGTCTTGGACAGTTTTATTGCTGCAGCCTATAGTAATGTTCTTCTTTGATCAAATTGAATGGTATTACAAACATGCACCTCTTAATGAAATGTCAAACTTTTATAGCTGAAAAAAGTCATTAATGTGTCTTTCAGTGTAACTGAGGATAAAAAAAATTATAAAGCATTAGTCAGACTTGTTATTTTGTAAGATAATACACAGCTAATATATCAGCTATAAAAATGCCACTTTAAAGTGTTAGGGCAGGTGGAGGGAAATGGGAAATCCCATATATGTGTGAATGAATTACCATGAGAGAGAAATCTCTTGTTAGCATCCTTAGGAGATTACCAAACTAATCCCAGGAGGCTGTCTGGCGAAAGGTTACCCGCAACATATAAGCATTTGAGCTTTAGTGCTGACTGTAAAGGTCTACCGATCATGACAGAATGGCTTTGTTTGGGACATACTCAAGGTAGAAATTTATCATAATTTTTAATGATGATGGTGCAGTCTTTGAAATGGTGGGTCTGTGGTGTTACTACTCAATCTCTATGTAGAAGTCATTAAAAGTTGCTTTTCATTGAATAGCAGTAGCAATCCATAACAAATTAATTATAGAATGGAAATTAGTGGTATTTTTTATTTTTAACAAGCGTTTTATTTACATATTCTCAGGTGGTAGGTTAATTTGGAATTAGAACTGTTGATAAAATTGAGATTATGGAATGAGATAGTTATTTGCACATCTTTTCTTTGGATTTGAATAGGTGTTGGATATAGGAGATAGTTTGACTGTTCCAGATGAGTTCACGGAGGAAGAGAAAAAGACTGGCCAGTGGTGGAAACAGCTGTTGGCAGGAGGAGTGGCTGGTGCTGTCTCTCGAACAGGTACAGCACCATTAGATCGCCTTAAAGTGATGATGCAGGTAGGTGCAATGTTCAAGAACGTTTTGGTTTCCAGTGTATCACTTAAGTTTTTAGAGAGCTGTTATGGAAAACAGCTGTATTTGCGGCCAAATACAGTATCTAAATTATGGAGGTATAGTTATGTTTTGACAATTTCCATATTTTGTGTTCATAAAAGTTGTCTTTTCCATAGTCATATTGGCAAAAATGTAAACAAGGTATTATAGTACTTGTGCCACTAAAATAAGATTTTTTCAATAGTGGATGCTTTTTTGCTAGTTGATCTATTGAAGCAATTTAACACTTGGGTGATGAGTTTTACAATCTAATCAGAGCAGTGTTCTTTACTGTGACTTTGGTTTATTTTAGGTTCATGGTTCAAAATCAAACAAAATGAATATAGCCAGTGGTTTTAAGCAAATGTTGAAAGAAGGTGGCATCCGATCCCTTTGGAGAGGAAATGGTGTCAATGTTGTGAAAATAGCTCCTGAAACAGCTATTAAGTTCTGGGCTTATGAACAGGTAGGATGATAAATCAGGAATGAAAATAATGGAAAACAAAATACTGTATCACTCTCACTGTTCATTATTTGCACTGTTGTATTATATAGGTGTTCTTATCACAGTTGGAGATTTTGTCACAGTAATTTAGAGTGACTTTCAGATTTACAATAGTCTGTTTATTCTCTTAGTAGAATACTTGGTCTTAGGCAGATTTTGCTATTGTATTATAAGCAGTGTAAATAAACTAAATCTGTCAGAGATTTTAAACTGTCTTTGAGTCTGCATAGCTGTATATGGAGGACTGCCTTAATATCTAGTTTGTTGCTTCGAAGTGACAACCACCAAAAACTTAACAAGTTATGCTAGCTGAACTTATACAGGATTCTTTTAAAGTCAAATATGGTGCTATATAAGATGCCCCCATCCTGGATTTCAGAGTTATATTTACCTCTGAATCAGCTTTAAGCACCACGTTAAGGCCTAATCCTCCTTTGGAAAATGAACTCCGGTTCTGGTGTAATTAAATGATCTTTATTTTTCCTCTGTGGGGCTTGCTAGTGCCTCAGGTGAGACTAAATGAATATACTGCACATCTCTGTATAACTGTGAAATAAAAGCAACAAAAAGGCAAGTAAACTTTGGTATATTTTAAGACTGAACAGCAGATTTTGATGCCTTTTTTGAGTAACTTCTGAGCATATTATTCCTTACTCTTGCTCTGCCTTTTGGGAGCTGATGGCGCATTCTTGCATCATGATGTCTCCATCTTGAGTGACACAGTATGTACAGCTCTCTGAGTGCCTCTGTGAACCGTGCTAGTTGATCTTTCATTCTTTGATTGGAGAACTGGATCTGCAAGGGATTCGGGTTCCTCTTTCTTATCTGGGGACCATAGCACGGGTACCCTCGTGTTGGCTGTCGAATAACTGACAGTGTTCTGGTGGCTGAGGTGTTTAGTGTAAAAGATTCTTGCAGGCTGGAATATTTATTGTATTCTTGAGAATCTTTGTCCACAGAGTTGCAGTGAGTGTAGTGCTAAATTCGTTAGGTTAGTAAATGTAAGTGTAAATACATGAAAAAGTAAGTACAGCCTGAAAAGACATTTTGTACTGTACTCCTGCCTCGTAGTAACTCTTGCCTCTCCTAAAAAGCATGTGATGTTTATTTTATGTGTTTTAACTACACAGTATAAGAAGATACTCAGTAAGGATGATGGAAAGTTAGGCACCATTGAAAGATTTGTATCTGGTTCTTTGGCTGGAGCAACAGCACAAACTTCTATTTATCCCATGGAGGTAAGTAACAGAGAATCTGCTTCCATTGGAGACTCTGCCAAACGTCTAGTTCGTTTCCAAAGTAGAAGCCATTTTACTCTTGAAAGTATTGTAAGTATTCCTCTATATTCCTGTATCCTAATTTATTTTTACTTTGTACTTCCTTTCAGAACTTCAGTACTAGTCATTTTAGAATATACTGTATTCTAATTGATATTTGTCATTTTTCTATATATTTGGCTGTATAATACTGTCTAAAGCAAAGTTTGAATAAAACCTAGTTCAGGGAAAAATAATCCAAGAACGCATTTAAAACTAAGTACACATTCAAGCTACTTCCTAAATTGGGCATAAATCTTTTCCCCCACTATGTATGTTAGCAAGGAATGTTCTTGTCCAGCAGAACTGATGAAGTTCTGTTGCATAGCGATTGGGAGCTGGGTCTGATTAGGAGATCAGTGTGGATGGAGAATAAAACAGCTACAGTTGAGGCTGGGTGGATTCACTGCTCTTTCTTCTGTAGGGCGTATTTGTATGTTGTTCTACGTATGTTGCAATTTAACTAGCATTAATATATTAACTGCTCTAGGGTAGCTATTTCACATGCTGCTTTTTTTTAAGTAGAAGTAGGATGTACTTCCTTTACTGCTGGTTCCCCAGAAAGTTTATCTTGTGCAAATAACTGGGATATATGTTGGGCCTGGGATTAAACCAATGCCAACATCAAGATTTGGAAGTAATGGAAAACGTAACCTAAATACCTTTTTCATAGGGAGGAGTGTCAGTAGGAATAGAACTTGTCTGGTTTCATTGCTGACGATGCTAATGATCTCTCTTTAAATAGCATCCTTGCTGCTAGAGCCGCTGAATCACAGCTAGCCTGAGTACAGACATGGGTTAAGTGGTAGAGTAACTGAAATGTTAGGTAGATTGTCTGGATTACACTGATCAATGGAGACAGGTGAACTATTCTACAATAAGATGCTCTGATCTTCCTAACAAAGATATAATACTGCCCTAGAAGTGTTTTTTAGGGTGTTTCTAAGTAAAAGAGAAAAGCAAAGTGCCAGGAAACTCCTGAGGAAGCTGCAGTCTAATGAGGTGTTAAAGTAGGCCAAATTCTTGCTCAGGAAATTCCCTCTGTGGTTTCTTTTGGATACTGTTATTAGTATCTTTGCCCTAAGATGCTGTATGGACTTATTTGCATTAGTAATCAGATGCTGGGTTTCAATAGTGAGCCACAATCTTTGTATCCCTTAACTACCTCTCAAAGGGTTGTGCTTTTTGAAAGATTATTTTCTTAATATGCTTTGCTGTTCCCAGATCAGAAGTGTGATCTGCTAGTGTGTTAATACTTTCACTTGTTCTTTAGCTAATGCTTCAATTAAACATTGCCCACTCTGTTGCTTTCAAGTTGATCAAAAAATCTGCCTGTTTTAATCAAGAAAAGAAAGGTAAAATGCAATTTAAAAAGGCTAATAATTTGTAAGCTAGCATACAGTAGTATGTATGCTACCCTGCACTAACGATAAAGCCTGAAGAAGCCTACTGCTAACAAAGCCTTAATAGTAGTCATCACAAAGGAGATTTGAAGTACCAAAAGTCAAAGCAGTTCCAGACAATGGAATAAACAGAGAGAGACCGTGTTTTCCTGTGTTTATAAAATACATTAATATAGGTATGTAATTAAGGCTACTGTTTTTTCCCCTTTAGGTTTTAAAGACCAGATTGGCTGTGGGTAAAACAGGGCAATATTCTGGGATGTTTGACTGTGCTAAGAAGATCTTAAAAAGAGAAGGTGTAAAAGCCTTCTACAAAGGCTATGTTCCAAATATTCTGGGTATAATTCCTTATGCTGGCATTGACCTTGCTGTTTATGAGGTGAGTTTAGATCACTGAACACACGTAGCTTTCATTAGTTAATTTACAGAAAGGATAAGTATTTTTTAGAATACCTGTATCATTAGTTAGATTTGTAATATGCTTGTAGTATTACAGTAAAATAGGTAAATGAGAATTTCCACTAATTTTACTAGACTTCAATGTTTCTCTTTGTTTGCCCCACATGGAGGAGTGTCTGTTCCAGTGGGCCCTTACACGCAACAGTACCAAACAAGAAATCTATTCATAAGGCAGAGTTATATAGACTTTGGCAATACAACATATTTGCATAGTTAAATAACTCTGTTGGACTGGAACATACCCATTCTATAGCAAATATTATATGCTAAAAAAACCTGATATGATATTCATGTTACGTATCGTGCATTTGTGATGCTTAGTACATTTTTTTGCTGTTTTCTCCAATTTATAATTGGATTATAGTAACCTGAATTCCTTGTGTGTCTGAGCATGTCACCAGAATTCTTTGTGGCTGACAGTTGTGAGGAGTTTGAAACACTGCTCCCTTTCCTTTCAAGAGGAACTGGTACCTCTTACACCGATCAGCAACAATTAAAATGTTTTATCTAACTTAAATGCTAGGTGTTGCTTCAAAGTGTGTTAAGTAACTCAGATGCAGAGACTAATTTTTTTCTAGTCTAGGCAAATCTTTTTGTGACAGCGCAGTAGTAATCAGCAGAATTCCTTGAGCAAATGTTTTGGAAGCAGTATGGAAGTTCTTTTCTAGAGTTTGGATCCTTGCTTCCTGATGGGGTGAGGTGCACAGCTGTGAGAGCTTTTGTTGAACCTTGGCGTGCTGAGTTGTGTTCCCCTCCTCCTCCCCCCTGCAAAGTGTTAACAGGTTTAGAACACGAGCATTGTTCCTGCTGCTGGATCTTTTAAGGATTTCTCTTCTAGGCACTAACTACTATAGTCTGGTTAAAGTCCTGACCCATGTGCTAAGATGACCTGTGCACTTTAGAAGTAAGCACGTAGGACTGGCATAGTGAGATTGGTGCTTTTCAGGACTAAGCCTATAAGAGTCCTTATGAATAAAGATGTATTTGTTTACTTTCTTGAATGCAGATCTCTTGGCTTATTATTTATTTTTATATCTTGGCAGCTCTTAAAGAGTACATGGCTAGAACACTATGCATCAAGCTCCGCTAACCCAGGTGTTTTTGTATTGTTGGGATGCGGTACTGTTTCCAGCACGTGTGGGCAGTTAGCCAGTTACCCTCTTGCTCTTATCAGAACACGCATGCAGGCTCAAGGTGAGTCCTGTTGAACTGAGAATGTTTCTGTGTGGTCACATCGAAATTGTATCATTTGGGATAGCTGTAGCAGAGACATGGGAATAAAAAACCCCAACTTGGAAAACCAAGGACTTACCTGGAAAATTCTTCTTAACATTGGTCCCTTCTTACTGCACCCACCATTGTTCTTCATACTTAATTCAGATGTAACATTTCAGACACTAGTGCTCTGAGAGCCACGTTCCATACAAGACTACTAGACATAGAGCTCCTGTCATACTCTGGGAGCACTTTTCTAAAAGTTAGAATGTTTCCTAAATTTTAGAGGTAAAATGAAAGGCACTTGCATCGTCCTGTGAAAGTAGAGAGCAATGTTTGCTCCGGAGGATGTTTCATAAAGACGGTTTCATAGCTGAGATTTTTGCTTGATAGGTTTGTGCACAGACTTAAAGATAGGAGTCTAGATTTCCAAAGGAATGTAGGTAGATAATGCGTTTTGGTGGGATTTAGACACATGGGTCTCTCTCAAATGTCTGGGATTAAAGAGATCTCCCCTCTCTCAGGACCGAGTTTTAATCAATGGCCTTAAAGGTGCTGGTAGGCTCACCACCCAGGTGTTTTAATACTTGCTTAAGGATTTTAATGTTGCTATAACTGTTGTATAACACATTATCTTTTTGTTCTAGCCTCAGTGGAAGGAGCTCCACAGCTAAATATGGTCGGTCTCTTTCAAAGAATTATTGCTACAGAGGGAATCCGAGGACTTTATAGGGGCATAGCCCCTAATTTTATGAAAGTGCTTCCAGCTGTCAGCATCAGCTATGTTGTATATGAAAAAATGAAGCAGAATTTGGGAATAGCATGAAATGAAGGAAAAAGGTGAGACGCTTCTAATGTTGGAAACACCAGAACAAAAATGATTTCTCAAGTAATCTGCTCTCAAAATTAGAGACAGATCTTTGTGGAGAGACGCTGCAACTTCTGAAGTGGGAAGAAACTTTCTTAAATTCTAATTCACCATTTCTAAACAGATACCTATATTGCACTTTAAAATGTCACTGAGTTTAAAAAAAAGAAAATCAAGAAACTATCTTTAAATCAACGATATGTTTATATTTTCAGGAAATCATGCAGATTTTACTCATTGGCTTTTTTTTTTGTATTTGTCTTTTCTAAATGTGTGTTTGGCTTGGATCAAACCAAAGGTAGGAGAAATTTATACTGCCTTGATACTGAATATATGAAAGTGACTTTTTGTTTTGTCATGCTGCCTATACTCAAGCAATTCACAGGCAACATTTTGCACGCCTAGCAGTAAGCACTTACTATTGTTATTTTTGAAGACTTAATGTTAAGTTTGTAAAAAATAGAATCATAGATACAGACAAGGATGGAGTAACGCATTAAAATGTAGCCCATCACCCTTATCTTCAGGCTAAACCTTTTTTTTATTGTAAAGAATAAGAGCCTGAGAAACTGCTGTTCCGTGGTATCAGAATACCTCAAAAGGATTTACACGGTATTTTTGTAATGCAATCAGTGATTTTCGTAACTTGCTTCACTGGACCTGCTTTTCATTGCGCTTGTAGATGTTAGCACCATCACCGTGACAAGCTTTGGGCTACAGATGTACGTTTTATAAGAACATAATATACAGGAAGAGAAAAAGCTTGGTTACGTAGATCCATTCCATACAAGTGCAAGTTACTGTTTAAAAACGGGGTGGTGGATCCAATACGAAGCTGATGGTGATTGTAACACAGCCAATAGCGGAGCTCATCATAGCTGCCTTGGGGAGAGAAATGCTTCGCATTTTAGACTCCCTGTTCTTTCTTTTACTCAGAGGGCTACAGCCCACTACGTGCTTTTAGCTAGTAGAGGATTGCGTTGTTATGTAAAGGTTTTACGGGTTTGTCCTGCGAGATAAATCCTCTTTCCCTCACAGTCTTCTGTGCACGCTGGCTGTGCGTGTGAAATTCAGAGAGTAACATACAGAAGCATTTTGTCCAAGTGACCAAATGGGACCGCTGATCTTGGGTGCCCATCAGATTCCTGCTAGGGAAGTGAGCAAAGCATGCATGCAGAACTTGTTAGTGCTTGAGAAACAGCTGCTCCTCAAAAAAACCAAAGCAGCGCTTCCTCAATGTAGAAAGTAGGTATTTCCATGAACAAGTACTTCCAAAGTGACTTCCTTTTTTGTGTGGTATGCGCGGGCGTGGTGGTGCTGCATTTCAGTTACCTTCAGGCCTGAACACTGATTCGGAGTAACAATTCTTGCCCAACTCAGTTGTTACTCTTTCTCTGCTTTCTGCAATGTCTGGTGTCTTAATCTTCGTAAATTCGGGATTATCTTTACCCTTATCTGGACCTTCTGAAAGCAACTGCTGCTAGACCACTTCCTAAAATTGATTACTGAGGGAAGAACTTTGTTCCTGTAAGGTCATTAAGGGTCTCTTTTTTTTTAATTATCCTTATTTTATTTTTTTAACAAAAAAATGAGCAAGTAGACATGAACCTCCCTTGTTCTGCATACAGAAGACTATTTGGGCCATATTTTTCAAACAGCAGTCAGATGTAAATCTGTGTTAAGTGCTTCCATGGCTGGTGTTAGTCTCCATGAACTGATATATAACAGCTCCGTAAAATTTGTGTTGTAAAATGTTGTTCTATCAGATTTCAGAAAATGGCAGCATTAGCTGTGTCTTTTGGCCTTCCCTTTAGGGAAACTTCGGACTTTGCACTTTTTTTAAAAAAAACAAAAAGTCATTCTATCCAAATCACCCCTATGTACAATGCCTTTCTGATATGAATGTTTCCTGGTTTTGCCAACATTCTTGTACCTTTGTGGGATGTGTGAGATCAGTTCCCAATCATTTTGTTTGACTGTGACCAGTGAGCAAACGTATTGTGTGTGTGTGTGTGTGATGCGGAGATGAGCTCAACAGTGTCTGTCTTCTAGACCTGCTCCATTTTGTTTATAGTGTGCAAGTGCCGTTACGAGTACTGAAAATTATGGTGGTGATGTTTTCAAACGTTGAAAAGATGGGGTCTTTCAAATTTAATTTTTCATTATGTGCCTTTATGATGACTGTGCTCAATTGTGTATTCTTTGTCTCTTAAACATATGTTTACCTTTTTAACTCTATAAAACTACCGGTTTCTAATAAATGTTTGTTTCCTTATCTGGCTTGAGTGTGCTGATGTGTTTTTTTTTTTTCATGACCTGATAGACAGATGACACTCTTCATTGCACTATATGTGTAATACTCAAAATAAAAAATGAAGGTAATTTATCTAAAAATAACCTTGAGACTATCCTATGCTTTGCTATTACATCAATATTTGAAAACCTAGTTTGACATCAGTCAATTATCATCCTTTTTAAAACTCTACCTGTCTCATCGCTTAATGGAGGATCACATAATGTTTAATCTTTTTGCTTGTTCATTGTAGAGTACTACACCATAATTTGTTTCTGTGTATGCTGCGTGACACAACTCTTAATAATGACAAACATATTTGCTTGTGTTCTTAATATTTATCTTGCTTTGATGTTAATCTTACCTGCTAGTCAAAGGATCAATATAAAATATTTTCAAGGTAATTCCATAAGGTTTCTCTCTGCCCAACTCTCCAGCCTGTCCAGGTCTCTCTGTATGGCGGCACAGCCTTCTGGTGTGTCAGCCACCCCCCCCAGCTTTGTGTCATCAGCAAACTTGCTGAGGGTGCTCTCTATCCCTTCATCCAGGTCATGGATGAATATATTGAACAGGACTTGACCCAGTACTGACCCCTGGGGTCAACAAGTCTCGTCTAGTCTATTCTTCCTGCCTCCTTCTTTCCCTACCAGTATCTGCTGGGGTACTCTCTGGTGACATTTCCTCCCAGTCCTGCCCTGGCAGAAGGGATTGAATGGTCAGCCGTGTCCCATGCTAGGCGTTGGCTCTCTCACCTTGTGGGATGGAGGCACGTACCTTCTGATGTGGGTGAGAGTTGTGCATCATCTTGGGATAATTGGATCATGTGAACAAATTTGAAAAAAGCATGTGTGAAGTGTGGTTTTCAAGTCTTCTGTGTTTATCCAGTTTAGTTGGGTTTCCACAGGATGGCAAAACCCCACACCTCTGACCCTAGCGAGGCTCAAAGATCAAGCCCTCAGTCTGAAGCAGGACATGTTCCTCAACTGAATGGTTGGCAAATCTTTTTGAGGTGAGCAATACCTGTTCCTCTCCCCGTGGATTTTTTTTTTTCCTTGTACTCATTTTTAGAAATGCCTGAGCTGTTTCCTTTGGAAAAAGATCCTGAAACACAAGAGCCTGAGACCATCAGTACTCCCTCAGAACGAAGGTCCATCTGGCCCAATACTCCTGTCTCCAAAGTGGCCAACCATCAAAGTCCCCAGGAGAGCGTATGAGCAGCGCAAGCCTACTTCTGCCAGGGTCCTGGGGCTGCTCATAGGCCCCAGTGGCTGGGACCGGCCTCCCCTGGGACCCCCACCCCCAGCATCTGCTGCCAGGGGCCCAGGGGCCGTGTCTCAGCTCAGCCTGGGGCCTTCAGTCCCTGCCGGGGGGATGCTGTAGGTGTGCCGGGCTCTGCCCCGTCTCCTGGGTGGGCCTGGGACCTGCCCTGCAGAGAGCTGCTCTCCTGGACGGAGCCCTCAGGCCTAGGTCAGGGCTGGTCAGGCAGAACTTTGGGCATAACAGCATAATTACTCCATTCTGTTCTAGTCTATTCTATGTTCTGTTCTAGTCTATTCTATGTTCTATTCCCTGCGCTCACCATGAGTCGACTAACGATGAGACTGTTCTTTGCCTGAAATGCCAGGGGATTTTCAGCTCCAAAAACATTTCAAGGACACACAACACAAAGGTTACAAGTGGAAACAGGATTTTATTTTGTTTTGTTTTGGTTTACTTTGTTTAAATTTATTTCTTTTACTTTCTTTCACTTTGTTTTACTTTTTCTTTTATTTTCTGTTTTTGTTTAAGTTCTTGGGGTTTTTTTGGGAGCATTATTTGTTTTGTTTGGGTTTTTTTTTGTTTTATTTCTGGAGGTATTTTTGGTTTTATTTTTTGGTATTTTTGTTTTATTTTTTGTTTTATTTTGGGGGTTTGTTTTATGTTTTAATGTATATTATATTTCACTTTTGGGGTTTTTTTGTTTTATTTTTTGTTTTATTTTGGGGGTTTGTTTTATGTTTTAATGTATATTATATTTCACTTTTGGGGTTTTTTTGTTTTATTTTTTGTTTTATTTTGGGGGTTTGTTTTATGTTTTAATGTATATTATATTTCACTTTTGGGGTTTTTTTGTTTTATTTTTTGTTTTATTTTGGGGGTTTGTTTTATGTTTTAATGTATATTATATTTCACTTTTGGGGTTTTTTTGTTTTATTTTTTGTTTTATTTTTGTTCTCTTGTTTTTTTCTTTTATTTTTTTCTATTATTTTATTTGGGTTTACCTTTTTTGAGTTTCTTGTTTTATGTGTTGTTTTATTGTTTGTTTTTTTGTTTTAATTTTAGCATTTTTTGGTTTGGTTTGGGTTTAGGTTTAGGTTTTAGTTTTTGTTTTTAGTTTTTGGTTTTTTTGCGTGTTTTTTTTTTTGGTTTTGTTTTAGTCTTTCTTTTTTCTGAAGCCGTTTCAGAGCCAATGCTTGCAAGCATTAAGACGATACGCATGTGTAGCCAGGAGCAGGCTCATGTACTCTTGAGTTTAGCTGGAAAAAACATCCCTTGCAGCCTGGCAAAGGGAAGCCACAGAGGCATGGAAAGCAGCAGCAGGAATACAGGCCAAGCACTCCCTGTTTCCTGAAGAGTGAGAATTTGGAAGAATGAGCATCGGTACTGACCACACACAAAAAACAAAAAGAGAAGAAGAGGAAGAGCTGTGTGGTACCGTGGCGTATTTTCCAAAGTACAACCGTATCAATGACAAGCATAATTTTGCCTTCCAAAACTTGCTTTGGCGCTGTGCTGTGCTTCTTGGCCAGTGATGCCTGAAAAGCGCTGCCATGCCTGCCCTGCGCTTGTATTGCCCGTGGGGAGAACTGAGAAGCGGCAGCTCCGGCTGGTGCATCAAGCCTGGAGCCCTTGCAAGCAGAGGCTGTTTTGCCCAAGCAAGAAGCCCATGGAGCCAAGGGAAGAGCAGAGCTCGCTCCCGCTCCAAGCTTGCAGTGGACAAGAGAGCCAGGGCACGAGTGGTGCCTTGGACGTGCAAAAGCAGCAGGCAAGAACCGAGCCGAAAGGGCCCTGAGGAGCCCTGATGAGGGGCTGTGCTCAATGCTACCGAGGACAAGAAGCAGCTCCCGGGGGCCAGCCTGGGAATGTAGAAAGCTTCCTCCCCCCAGATGCAGGGCACGAGGGCCACCTTCGTGGAGCAGGAGCAGCAGGCTCCTGGCCAAAATAGCCCAACAGAGCCCTGGCAAAGGCGGCTGCTCAGTGCTGCAGAGGAAGGCAAAAAAATCCCCAGGGACATTTGCTAGCCCGCCGTGGGGGAAAAAAAAGGCCTTCCTCCCCCCAGCTGCAGG